>VBVR01000119.1:0-66324 GCA_011638315.1 Tetramorium parvispinum | reverse complement strand
TATCTTATAAAAAATGTATTTTATGACTTTTAAATCATTTTATTAAATTAATGTAAATAATAAATAATTAAAATAAAATTAATTGATTAATACTAATCTGTCAAAATTTATTACGAAATAATGTTGTAAAATTATTGATGTAATAATATATTTTATAAACGTAAATTATATAATTTTCTGAACATAGTGAGGTAGTATCATCTGCTGCATAAAATTCTTCGTACGTTTTCCATGAAATAATTTTAAAGGAAATAAAATCTTAAAATCTGTACAAGAAAACAAAATAGGCAGAGAAACGTATTTATATACATATATGTATGTATATACATATTCATATACATATATATAATTAGCACGTTTCTCTATAATTTATAAATTTTGCTTACATTCAAACACAATTTAATATCTGCTTTTCAAACATTCTTGACCATTTTCATATATTTTAATAACAATTTATATTATTTGTCACGGACGCGATAATCAACTGGATAACTTTATAAGAATAATTGACACTAAATAATTTGAAAGTCATTGATGATAGTCCAGAAAATTTCTTACCAATTGTATATATATTTTAAGATATCGTCGACACAGCAGTTCCGACGACGGCACTTTAAACTTGCGTTGACAAAGTTAATTGCGCACCGTTCGTAGTTAATCTCTGTGTCATGTCTCTGGTATCACTGTTGATCAGAATGTTCGATCGCGATGTCATGGCCACCGTGGTGGTGGAAGTCCTGCTGAAGAGTAACCCCCTCTCCCCCTCGTCGTCATCGAGTTCTAACTTGGAGTGCCCTGTACTCATTCGGTTAGACTGATGTCTGTCAGCGTTAGTGTTCCTCCGTGGAAATACACTGTTTTCGTTGTGCAACGTATTTACGGCCCTACCAGTCACGCAGGCGCATGCCTTTAGGAAGCTCTTCTTAAAATTATCGCTCAGAAAAGGGTACAAAATCGGATTCATTGCGCTGTTGCTGTAGCTGAAGAAACCGGCCAGCAGGAAGATCGCAATGTTCATTTCGGTTTGACATTCTCCCGGTGGGGTGAATATCAGGGACAATTGCGTGACCCAGTAGGGCAACCAGCAGAACACATATACGGTAATCACTGTTAAGACCAATCTGGTAACTTTCTGATGCGATCGTTTTTTCTGCTTCGATTTGGTCCTTGGTCCTACCGTTCGCAGTTTCTTAATCACTAGACAATAGAATATCAGTATGAACGTGAGAGGAAGAACGAACCCTAGGATAAAAGTGTATAGAATAAAAACAGTCTGGCCGCCACGACCGCTGGGCCAAAATATATTGCAACTGGCAGAACCATCCTTGTAAACCATGGTGTCTGCGTAAAGAAACACCGGTATCATGAAGAGAGCACTAGCGGTCCAGGCTGTACACGAAACTATCTTCGAGATAAAAGGCGTTCGTATCTTCGGGGCTGAAATTGGATGGCACACGGCGATGTAACGGTCCGCACTCATGATCAGCAGAAAGATACTGCTGGTAAACTGATTGATAGTCGTAGTGGTCATGTAGGCTTTACACATGAACTTTCCGAAGATCCAACTGTGCAAGTTCATCGTCGTCACTAAAAACGGTATGCTGATTAGGAAGCACTCGTCCGCGATCGCCAGGTTTACGATGTATATGTTCGTGACAGTTTGCATCTTGGAGAAACGTAGAACGACGTAGATCACCAAGGAATTTCCGAAGATTCCAACGATGAAGACGATGGTGTACAGAATTTGATTAATGATGCCGACGATGGACAAATTAACATCGCAGTTCATGATGGTATTGCCGTTTATGGAGTTATTGTAAGTTACATTATCGTAATCCATTATAATTGTCGTTGTTTCTATCATTATGAAAAATAGTAGAATCTGAAACACATAAATAAATACAATTAATATAAATATAATGCGGTACAAGTATGATTATAAGTTGCTTCCCTGGTGGAAATTTTTTTCAGAATTTTTGTGCGAATTGGAACACTTTTCAAAAATGTTAAGAAAGTTTGCATCTTTTCTTATTGTTAGAATTTTTTATGTATATATATTTTATATATGTTTTACATGTATGTATGTATATAGAATTTTCCTAAAATTTTTTCAGATTTTATCAAATATTATAGAATGAGAAATCTTAAGGCATTTCAGAAAATTCACATACATGAATTCTAGAAAAGATGTACTTTCTCAATAGACTTTCTCAATATTTCTGAGAAGTGTTCATGAAGTAATTCATAAAAATTCCGAGAAATTTTCTAAACTTGAGTTATAAAAGTGTGCAGAAATTCTGAAAAATTCTGCAATTTACATAAAAGTTCTGGAAAAATTCGGAGAAAAATTTCCACCAGGGTTGAAAAATATTTAATATCTGCTTTCCATTCAATCCGAAAGCACCGATTCACTTACATTAGTAATTGAGATTACGTAATAAAGGAATCGCCATTATATACTCGCAGTCCTCGCGGTTTAATGCAATTCGTCTGCAATCGGAAACGAATGAATAGGAATGTATTCAAGGAACCATTTCATCACTTAACGTGCCGCGTAAATTACTGAGGGAATATAACGGTACCGTTGGCAACGACGAACGAATGATTATCGTGAAAATAATATCTCGCGGAAGCGTGGGGCTTCCCAACAATGGCTTGGAGAATTTTATCGATGGCACGAGAGTGAAACAAGAGGAAGCAAGCGAGAGAGAGGACCTTTGTGCCGAAGCATGTTGACCCTTACTGCAACTTGAAAGCTGCAGTCAGTACAGTAAACCGCAGGCTTCTCGTTATGCCACACAAGTAGAAGGTATGAGCTTGACAAGTCGGACGGTTTTCGACATGGAAAAGGTGAAGCTTGATAGAACCGACAAGTGCTTAAGTATAAAACGGTACGTTATAAAAAATCTCGCGTTACTTCAATCTCCTGTTTGGAGGGAAATAATTGAGTATTTACTACAGGGAGAAAAGATTAAAATTATTAACGCGCTAATTACCAAGATCCGATGTTTCTAAATTGATTAATCGATCAGTTTAAATTTTAAAACAGAAATAATTAATGGAACATCAAGCCACTGGATGAGCTCTTCAAATTTCTCCTCGAATTTACGACGGTATTCTCAGCGGTTTATTTGGAAAAAGAAGGACCAGATTCCAGATAGTCGAATAGCTGTTTGAAATAACCATCGAGGAAAACGGAAGTTTTCTGCACTGTAAAAACAGCTTGTAAAGTCAGATAGGACATTTTATCTTCGAGGTGGGACATGAGCCAGCCGCGAAATGGCGGTTAAAAGAATTCACATCGCGTTTTATTCGACGCGAATATAAATCTGAACTATTCCCCCTCGGAGAACAGTACGATAAATTTTACGGGCCCGGCGAAAGTTTCGGGTGCCGCGGTTATCGGATCGACCATACCGATTTGTTAGGGGAAACACCGCTCGTACGCCTAACTATTAATATAGCGCACGTGTTGTTTTACTGATATTACGTTATTAAAATATTTCAGGTGTTAGGCTGTCAAAAATACACGTGCGCGACGCTCGCGCGTGGTGTTACGGATCGGGAATAAGTCTTTCAATGTAAAATCGCGAATACGGTAAAGAAGATTATACACTGTCGGGCTGAAATAAAACATGAAATCGTATATATTATATGTTTGATATTAATTTACAACCTGTTTTTGTTTTGCATTTTATTTTTTTATATATATGTAGTTGCCTAGAATATGACTTGCCGATGAGTGAAGGAAATTAATATTGAGAAATCTCGTCGAACACAATTAATATCTAAAAAGAAAATGTATTTCGCATATTTTTTAAATACGCGGAATTATTCAACTACGTAAAACTCATTGCAGGAAATCGTCACGACCTCCTTTCGTACCGTAATGAATTCTGATCGATGCATCATTAGCCGGCATTGACATGTATATCCGTTAAAGCCCTTTGTTCTCTTGGATATAGGATTCTTTCTAGCAACGTTTTCTGTGTGTTTTGCTCCAATAGAAAGCTGTTAGAATTTCGCCGTCGGCGATATAAAATACCTTTCCGCCATATTACGCGTTTCGATTGTATATATAACATATAATTTATATATAACATATAATATACATTAATATATATAACATATAATTTATAGATTAACATTTATCATTGTAATAAATAACTTTATAAAAATAAAATTTAAAAATTTATGCCGTAAAACTTTGTTCAATATTTTCTAATATTATATTAGCTTTCGAATATTACTCTCTGGATGTAGTCAGTGTAAAAAAAAAATTTTACATAGTTGAATAATTCCGCGTATTTAAAAAATATGCGAAATACATTTTTTTTTAGATATTAATTGTGTTCGACGAGATTTCTCAATTTTAATTTCCTTCACTAATCGGCAAGTCATATTCTAGGCAACTACATATATATAAAAAAATAAAACGCAAAATAAAAACAGGTTGTAAATTAATATCAAACATATAATATATACGATTTCATGTTTATGGCAGCTCATGCAGCTCGTATTACTAAAATATGTAGATCTCTCCGCGAAACTTTATTTATTGACTCACGGGGTACAATAGAACCTGTAGTAGGGACTAACTTTTCAATTTAAATTTCGAATTTCGATTAAAGTTTCCGTAATTGCGACGCTCATCCTACTCTTCCGATAAGAGAAAAAAGTAGCATATCTACGATCAAGGATCGACGTGGAACTAATTGGTTTCTTTTATATCTTTCAAACTGAAGACGAGCATTGATACAGCGTTTATCGTTTGGTTAGCTTAAATGAGACACAGAAACGTTTTCTTAAAAGAATGCGTAAATTTCTTTTTAATAAAACGATATTTTGAAATTATAAGATTTGTCATACATTCAATTTAAATTTAATAATTAAATAAAATAATTTTGCGAGTGTAAACTGTGTGCAAGTTTCTTTTCAATTGTGTATTTCGTACGTACGTATTTCTGTACTTAAATGTATTAAATAAAATACTGCCATTTCCTGTCTTTCTTCCGAATTTGAAAATTGTATCTGAAAATGAAATGTTCACGAATGTCTATCGATCGCGTGATTTGGCTGATGCGGGATCATAGTTACCGCGCTCGAATCAGCTTACGCACTTTACAGGACACGACGTGTTAATTTTTTTCAGCTCTCTGCTACTTTTAATCAATTATTTGCCGCATGAGGGAGAATCATGGGTGCTAGGCATATATGGATATATAAAAGCTGCAAATTGCTTTTAGCCGCTGCTCTCGCGTACGTGCCTCGGTGCACCTGCGATGCGAGGCGGTATTACGCCGGTTAAAATTGCACGAGTGGCGGTCGGTGGGGATGGAAAATGAAAAAAAGAAAGTCCTCCGATAGTGCGCGTATTGGACGCGGTGGACCGAGACACGACCGAGGAGAGTACCGCACTTCGCGAATTTTATTTCAGTGGTGCACGCGCGATAGATGGGTGTCGTGAATCACAAATGTTTGTTCAATTTCAATCGACGAGCTCGGCAAAAAGATTCATACGGATATTTTCAGGGAGTAGAATGAACATCAGGGAGCAATGAAAATGCCGAGAGACTCGGGGAAATAAACACGTAGGCCAGAGCGGGATTAATGTTGGAAGAAAAAGGGGCAGAGGAAAGAAAGCACACGCCACAGAGAGCGGGAGAAACTAATTACCTCCTTACTTGGGGATGGCGGACAGTAAAAGGAGGAAACTCGATCAAGCGAATGTGCAGATATCTCGTAGTTGGTACTTGGGTCCCCGAGGCGATCGAGTAGATAGACTATTTCCAGCGGGACATAAATTTTCTTATGCAATTAATCGGAAATGAGAGCTGACATGACACGCTAGACGAACCGTAGTAGCGAGCGATTTATTTCCATGTAAAAAGCGATAAAAGGAAAAAGTTGTACTAAAGAAAGAGAAAGGGGTCGGTATACGGAGAATCACGGAAAATAGTGTATTTATCCTATAATTATCGTTTGCTTAATGCAGTTCAAAGTATTATTTAACTAATTAATTTCGCCCGGCGGCGATATATAATTTGTTACAATGCGATTTAATTGCTTTGTGATTGATGACGTGCTACAATATTCCAATATCCGCGTCGTAAACCTTTCAATGCCTATTAGAAAATTTATGACAAATGCACCCGCAATATATACATATTCGTAATTATGTACTTTAATTACACGCACATTAATATCATTCGTTCATCAGAACGCTACTGAAGTTTCCGTATTTAAACAACATGCATATTGATAAGCGATTAATTAGATAATATATAGATTTGTTGTATATCGTACGGAAATTATGAGTTCGCGGGAATTCGCATGCGAAATGTAATATTGATAAATTACTCGTATCGGTAGCTCGAGTTTTTCTCGTAGAAAAAGAAGAGCAAGATTTGAATGTTATGTGGGGCAATATCACTCCAGCGCACTTCGAGCGAGAATCCCATTTTTAATGCGTAACCCAATTTGCAAGCTCGCGTTTGCACGCGTTTCGGGAGATATTCGCGCGTTTGGAAGGTTTTCACAAAATCACGAGAGACGAAATTGATTTGTTTCGATCAATAGATACGCGACATGCGTCGCGACCGGTCAGAAGTCACGTCGCGTGATGAGATATCTGAAAAACGCAAACAATTAAGCCATCGCGTTCACATCCATCAGGATAAGACACGGACGCATGTCGACTGAATAAACGAATAAAGGAAAATTAATGATCCTTCTCTACACGCGAACTCGAGTGATGCTGAGCTGAAAGTGAAAAAACAATCACCGATGCAACGCTAATGCGAATGATACGACATAACAATTACTACTATTTCGCGGCCATGATTTGGCCCGATTAATCTTTTCTTCGAAAGACGTGGACGTGGTCCACTTATTTTATCCTAACACCCTGCGAAAATATTTTTCCCCGATTCTACTACGTTTCGTATCTGTCGTCTACTCTGTTCAGGATATTTTTCTTGTAAAGTAGTAGGGAACACACGCCTTCATTCTGTCATCACCTGGGTTAGAGAGAAGGTGTGAGAAGGTTGGGATCAGGTTGGGATGTAAGTATCAAAGCTGTTGGCAACCTACAAAGTAACCAAAATAAACTGTATTTCTTTTCGTTGCGAGCGCAAAACTTACAAGAAGTCCTCAAAAATTAAATAGAACTTAGAAAACATTAATTTTCTCGCTGATTAGCAGGTTTTTAATATATTTCTGCGTATATCAAATTTGCTTTAAAATTTCTTATTTGTGGATTTGTCTTTGTAGATTACATTTTTTTTACGATAATTACGCTCCATTTATAAAATATTTATGTATACTACTTTGGATTAAAAATCTGATAATTTTTTTTATAATTACAATTTTAATATTAATTTCATTTTTATTATACATAATTTCAAATGTAATAAATGATTTTTTTATGCGAGAAAGCGTATTTAAAAAAACGATTAATTTTATTTTATTCTTACCAGGATAATTTTTGTAAAATATAAAATCGTAAATATAAAAAAAGTATTATTTGTTACAAACATGAAGCACTCGATAAAGCGAAAATTTTCACATTTCTCGTTGATTTGATTAGCTTATTCGAAGTAATTCGGCGTTGCTAGGTAATTACATTCAAAATACGAGTTCCCTTTGCAGACAAAGAGGCAGAGACAGAGAAAGGACGTCTACTCTGAGCTTGTTAAATTCCAACGTACTCTCTCGCTATTCACTCGCTGTTGTTTTCCACGCTTTTATGTTTTCTGCGCTTTATTAACCCTCCCCTTTAAACTCCCACTTAGCCTCGATCTCGTCGTCGCAGCCCTTACAGTTTCTTCAGATGCGGATGTATGTCGCTGCTCGAGATTGCGGAATTCTCCGCGAAGAATATCCGTGAAGCGATTTAATTAATTCCCGACACCTCGGTTTTAGGGGATGAAATGAATTGGGAAAAAATACGGGTGAGACAGCGAGAGAGTAAACGCGGGAACGAAAGAAATTTCCTTGGGATTTCGCCCATGCGCGATTCAGCGCAGTCTTCCAAACGAGTTATTCAGAACTGAAAGAAGGGAATGTCGCGAGACTTCGAAAAGTCAGGTGTGCGGATGTAAAAAAAGTCGTTATACTTAATCGAGATAATAAAAACTAATTGACGAGAGTGTCTCTCTCTCTCAAATTTTCTCACGAGTAATTATGAAAACTCTTGTTACAATGAAAGGTTCGGGGTTCACAAATTTCTCATCTCATCTGATAAATGGTTATCATCTTCCTGCAGATGTTCTTTCGCACATCCACGTGCGGTAACACATGGTGCGTCAGCGAGCGGAATATCCACAGGAAAGTCGGAACGGGCCGATGATTAATGGAACGGTGGAAATTCGATTTCGGGCATGTCTAAAGGTAGATTTACGCCCGTGTTTGCTGTGCTGTTACGCAAGTTTGATCTCCATGTTGACTTATCTCCCGTTCAAGATGTCGAGAGAACAGAAGGGAAGAAACTTAACGAGTCTTTTTTATCGTTACAGTTTCATTGCTTTTATTTATTTCTAAAATATCGTGTAAGATTTTTCTTGAATACATTAAGTATTATATTTATCTCGATGCCCGCTGGATACGTTTTGTAAAACCATTTTCGGAAAAAAGAACTTTTTTTTCTCTTTCTCAATTATCTTCTTTATTTTTCCTCTTATATTACTTTTCATATTTTTCTTACTTTTTTTGTTATTTGTCTTTACTTATTTTCTTTTCCTTTATTTATTCTAAAGAGCTTGCCCTGTTAATAAATGCTATTTAATAAATGCTATTTATCTATTTATTACTCATTCTCTCTTTCAATAAAATAAGATATAGTCTCATAATTATTCATAAAAAATGGAGCAATAGCGAGCAATAAATACTGATAGTTAACATTTGACAAGTATCGTATCTCCAGTTTATGATTAATGGTGGATTCAGATTGCGTCCGATGTCCGATACACGGACATCCGATATCCGACGGGAGAATTTGTTTTGTGAAGATAAAAATAACGCTAGCTAGGATCCCCTAGAATGCAAATTCTCCTATCGGATATCGGACGCCCATAGCCAGTTCATGCATTAATAGGGCGATATAAATTATATAATGCATGCGACGCGACGTAAATGCATCCAATTTGAAATTGCAACGGTTATGTAAAACGGGATCACGAAGTTGATTTTCTTACGAATTATTGAGTTATCTGCTCATTACTTAATAGGAACGGGTCAATGGAGTACGCCACTCGACTCCAATCTTCTTCAACTCGCGGAGGATTTTTCCTTCGAGTGCAAAGTTTTTAAAACATTTTCGCGAACTCTCGACACAAGTCATAAACGAAGTATCTTCTCGAAGCAACGACTTTCCGGCGAGAATTAATATTGCAATTTTCACGAGGGATTAAAAAATTCTTTTTTATAACTATTTTGTATATACATATAGTGTCCTGCTTCTAAAAAAATTTTTGAAAAGTTTCAGTATCTTATACTAGACAACATTTTTATGCAATGCTACGAATCGAATTTTTGAAATCTTTTCATGAGTTTGTCTCATCAGAAATAATAAAAAGTGTTATTACAAAGATAATATGATTTAGTAACAAAGGGTTGCGTTATTTTACTATTAAGATCTTTCTTAATAAATTATTTATTAGTATTACCGAATCTCTCAATCAATATTCAATAAAAACTGAAACTAGAATAGCGCAAATATATTTATTCTTTTCTATTTATTCTTACTGTCTAATTATTGTTTCTTAATTATTTAGTTTCTTTATTTAAATTTAGTTTCTAATATTTAAATACTATCAGAAATATTTCATTTACTATTTGTTTCATTTTATAAATATATTTATTTTTATTCACCTCTTTTGCAGTTTTTCTTAAATTTATTATTCTTTGTTTTTTTTTAAATATCGCTGTACTTTAGCCCTTTTGAACTGTAAAAATGCATTTATATATATATAAAAGTATATAAAACGTATATGTACACATACGACGAAATTCCTGCATTTATGTTTATAGCGCTGCCATAACGCGAATATCTAATCGAGTACGCTGCAGATTCGCAGAGAAGATTATTTTCTACGAAAAAACTTGGTTGAAGCTTCGCAATTTTCGAAATTGATCTGACGTCTGAGACATACTTGGGGGGCGCAAACGTTTGAATCGCCCTGATTCTCGGTCACATATAAGATGGTCTTTCTATTTTGTCGTAGCACCATTTCCTTCGCGGCAAGATGAAGAACGAGATAGGAAAACAGCGCGACAAACACGCGTAATTGAGCAATCGCGACGTGTTTACTTGCTCATTCAAAGTGGATCACTGGTATTATCGAATACAAAGATCCCATGGACCCCAATTAAGAATAGGATCTTCCATAATCACACTTTACATAAGATTGAGCACGATCGTTAGACACCAGAGTCGTCCGTTGGATAAGATATATGTATTTAATTAAAACGAAACTTTGATATTACACAATTTTTTTACGGGGAAGACGCAGTTTCTCAACTACCTTCCTTTCGTGTTATTTTCTCGAGACGTGTCAAAAAAATTTCGCCAGATATTGTTGAAAATATCGCAAATGGCTGGCTCCCTGCAGATTGCAATCCACTCTAAATTGATAATATTGTTTTGCCGCCGTTGACGTCAATCTCGCGGCAGTTGTGATGTTTGGAAGCTTTTAAAGTGTCAAGGCGTTGATAAGAAAACTATCGAGCTAAGTTACGCGCCGGGGATACCGTATTCCAGCGTAGACAATTTGTCGCAAGAGGAATTGCGATAAGCGCGTATCGACAGGAAGCGACCGCCGTGCCGGAATTCAGTATAGGGACGGTGAGTTCCCGCGTAAGTTTCCGCGAGCGAATAGCCCGGGGGTAGAATTTAGTACGACCAACATAGTGCGCTTCTATAGCTCCTTGGGCGGTAGTAAATCTTTTTACGATTATTGTTGGATTATACGTAAACACGTTTTGCATATAATCGTTTTGCATAATATTGTGTCATATTTGTATATAACTCGTGTGCTTCTAAAAATAACTCACTCATCCCTCGTTCTTATCCTCCTTTCTTTTATTCAACGACATTGGATAGATTCTTTGTTTCTAGCTATTAGTATCGCAATGTATCGCGCCACTAAATACGTAAACAATTAAAAGTGATAAGGTTTATCTAGATTGCATTTTGTACGTTTTTTCTGATAAAGACAATTATCAGACGACGGCAGAAACGAGATGAAGCATCAAGTGGCATCGAGTGGTTTTATAAGTACCCATAGAAAAATAGAAACGGAATATTTTCTGCTAACAGAGTTTCTAGATAATTATTGTTTTAACACTTTTAGATAATTATCATCTAAACATTTTTCAGATATTAATTATCCAAAAAAGCGCAAGTACAAGTAAACGGATTTCCACTTGTGCTTTTGAGTAACAGATAAATTTTTATGAAAAATTATCACAACGCTTAGTTTCACAATTAATAACATATATAATGTTTCCTACAATGATTTTCTCGTTTATAGGCGACATTCGTTCCGGACGAGTTTAGCGCGAAATCTTGCCTCGCCGCTGTTTACGTGTCCGAGTCCTCTCGCGTAACGACATTCCGCGACACGACCTCGTGTACGGGATTACTTTGCGCGGAATTGCGACGCAGCGGAGTCGATTTATCCCTGACAGATCGGCTTACAGTCGTGTCGGGCCATGGAGAGATACGTCACCTCTATTTTGTCGCCCTCCACCCGCGGCAGAAAATACGATCAATTTAAAAATTCCTTATCAACGACGCAAATTGAAGATCGCGGCCAGTTACGCCAGCTGGATTTATGCGTGACAGCTTTAAGAGCCTCGTAAACGCGGACGGAATGGCGGAATCTCGATTAAGAAACGATTCGCTGCGGTTTCAGTAGCCGTCAAACTCGAACGGCTCGAACGCATCCGATAGTACGAGACATTTCCTGCGCGTAATAGGAACGTCATTTCTCCCAATGGGAATACGTGCAGCAAACAAAAAGAAAAGTTGCGATTGAAAAAGCTGGATAAGAGAAAAGAAAATGTTTCTCTCTCCCTCTCTCTTTCCATTTTTTTCCCTCCCAAATTCACCCGCGGAAGAGAGAAACGCGCAATGCAGTCAGAGATTAAAAGCGCTTATCGAAAGGATGTTGTTTGCAGTTGCGAATATGCATTTGCAATTTTGATCTATATTTCCAGTTTCGTGGCTGTTAATACCAGATCTCCGCCAGAATAAACACGTGTAAAATATCATCTCGTTCGAAATCGTCTATTAGTACAGACAAAACCTTTATCTTTTATATATACAAGATTTAATTAAGAATGCAAATATATTAAAATGAATTAGTGTCTCTCTTATTTGAATAAAATATTCATGGCATTTCGCCATCAGGATGTGATTTTATTACCTCGTTTACTCGATTACGCGTTTTGTGATTTTATCCTTCTCTGGTATAAAATGAAATCTGGAAATTTTGAAATAAGTATTATCCTATAAAATAAAATTTGAAGCTTTCACGGTACATGAATATTTGATTTAGTTTCCGGATTTAAACCGCGTAAATTCTTGATCTAATTCCGACATTTTACTTTACTTCTTTAGGGAGGACTAAAGTGTTATCCTTTTTATTAGGTTTTCTAAAAGAAATTAATAGATGCTATTGGTTTAATTTATCCTAATCGAAACACAATATTAATTCGATTTTTAAAAAATAGCATTCATCTTTCATTTTTGAAGTATTTAACTGATTAAATTTTTCGGATATTCGAACAATAATTCGCATTTCGAGTATTTTAATATACATATGTTCAAAATTTCATCATTGCTTTAGGCTCCTAATCATTACGTTAATCGGACCTTCAAAATTTTTGCTAATTCTCCAAGATTTATTATTTTAGTATATGCTAGATTTATTAATTTAATAAAATCGAAAAATTTAAGTGTCAATAGTAAAAGTCATAGATGAAATATCGACATGAGGTGATATAACAGGAAAAATTCAGTGAATCTCTCGTAAAATCTTTATGCTTTTTTTTGTCGTCATTGAGCAACCAGCAGGATGTAAAAGTACTACTTAAAAAAACCTATCTCCCTAAGAACAGCGTAAAACGCCGACAGCGAAGCTGCGTAAGAATATGATGGTGGAGCTCACGCGAGCACTTGGACGCGGCGCACCGTTTTTGCGTTACGAAAACGATGGGGTCCTGCGGTTGCCGGAGGCTAAAGGAAAAACGTCAAAAAAAATATAGGACAACGGGATGGTCCCGGAGCAGAGCGAAACATAAAGGAATACGATCATAAAATTGCTAATCCAAGGGATGAACGTATCTCGCGAGAGTAGCAGTACGTCAGAGAAATGATCCCGTCAAAAGGCATCGGATGTAACTGATAACCGGGAGGATATTGCTCGATCGACCATGCACGTGAGGACAATAATAAAACGGGACGAGACTTCGGTCCGTTCTACGTACGCGTTCGTTTGTTCCCATGTCTATCAGGGCGTGAATCGTCCTCTTTGTTACGGCTATCGATGCGTATACGTGTGTCGAGTGAGGGATACAGTGGATCGCGATCCGAGCTATTCTTTGTAGGTAATTGATTTACGAATGCGCAACGGCTCGTACGTCTCGCGTATATTTCTAAAGAAAAATGCAATCGTACAGAGCGGCGGCGCGAGAGCGCAATGGAAACAATGTACACGCATCGCGTATTATCTTTCATATTAACGACTTGAAACATTATTCGTGTACTGCTAGAGCGGAGTG
Source organism: Tetramorium parvispinum (assembly GCA_011638315.1). Lineage (NCBI taxonomy): Eukaryota > Metazoa > Arthropoda > Insecta > Hymenoptera > Formicidae > Tetramorium > Tetramorium parvispinum. The sequence continues at coordinate 52,539 of VBVR01000119.1, read as the reverse complement.
ATTAACGTAACTGATTGTGAGATAACAGTTATACGGGGATGAAGAGAGCGATTGAAGTAATTCGTAATAAATAATACGATTATTTCAATACAAGATGCAGACTTTTTTACTTAAATTTATTTGCAGACTGCAATTGGAACACTCTCTTTAATTAAATTTGATTAAATGCTAGGTAATTTTTTAAAATGAGCATATACGTCCGAAGATCATAAATTACTTCATCTCTGCGTGCACACGCGATTATTCTTGTATATTCTTAGTAATGAACTTATCTCTCTCACATATATGTCGAGATTATGAATGATTTTATATTATGGACATGATATTCATGATAAAATATGATTTGCACAGAATAATATTACTGTCATTTCATCATTAATATATGGTTTAGCTATCTGATTTGTCCGATGAATCGATATATAATAAACATCTACGGGTTCGAATAAAGCAGGGAGTACGATTCGATAGCATAAAATGTTGCATAAATACAGTTAACACTTTAATAATATTAATTAGTGCTAGGATAATGAAATATATATTCTTCTATAATATTGTGATAAATATTTCTATGCATACATTGAATCCGACCGTAAAAATTTATATGATAATTATAAAAAAAAAAGATTATAAGGATTACATTGTAATATATCTCCGGTATATGTATCTTTTGCACACAAAACATATGAAAATGTTAAAAACTTTTTTAAATCTAAGTAGCACGTGCTATGATAACAGATGATAAATTATGTGAATTATAGTGTATCACACGTGGAATTTATTTCGTGGAATGATATAATTAAATTTATTATTATAATAAATTATACATATTTTTTTCTTTCTCTGAAGTATTCTTGATCACTTGACTTTAATACGGATTTTCGTGCAGAAATTTTAGCGCTTTAGATTTATCGTAAAACTTCGTAATAGATTTTTGTCCGTTTTCTATTTCACACGTACACCGGATTATATGTATGAAAGTTAATTTTTTATGCACTTTATTTACGTATTTTTCTTCTCTGCGTATTTTTTTTACATACTTTCCTGATAACTACAAAAAAGAGTTTTATTTGAACGAGGAAAATACAGTATCTGCGATATGACGCGTATTTGATTTAAATCAATATTCTCCAATGTTTTCCAGTATAGGGAAAAATTCCCGGCATGCTCACATACGTTTTTCCAATTTGAGGAAACATCACAACCAGTGAGTAAGGTAAACTGTGTTGATGTCTATACATGTATAACTTATACTATTAAATACCTATTTCAATAAAACCGCTTTCCGATTATTTCATACAAATCGGATTTATTTTTCCGGAATAACCATAACAAAAATTAAAATTTGTATTATCTCTGAAATTATATTTTTGATAATAACACCATATTTTAAAATTATATTTAAATGCTAATTTAAGTAACAAGGAGTAATTCTAAGAGGTTTCCATATTGTCTTTCTCCAAGAACTCTTGACTATATGAAAAAGATATGATATATAACATTTTTAATTGTCTTTCAAAATAATTTTATGTATAATGTATTTTTATATCATGTCAATTTTATACGCAATTTCATTATAATATTTTGTACATATTATGAAATTTTTTTGACAAATTGACTTTATTTTTATTTTTATATTTATATTTATATTTAAATGCTTGATCATACTTTTTTACATGACTGAGCATAAAAAACAGCTTCGTGAAATATAAAACGATTATAGATGAACATAACACGCGCCTCGTAGAAGGTCTCATCTCATACCGTGCTCTATTCCCCTTAAGGCTCTTACCAATAATCATATCCCTTCAGGCAATTTCAATCGCCTCAATATAATCAACGGACCTCTTACTAGTTGCTTCATGCTAAATGTAAATAAAGTCTCACAATAATATATGTATATTGACTAAACAAACGTTCAAAAATTGTTGTTTTGAAAAGCGTATACATTTGCCGCGTATAAATTGTTTTTTTCCACAACATTGCATAAATAATTGCTGTACACAATTTTTCGATGGCTGCACGTTATAACATTTGTGGTAAAAATGAAATATTCTTTCAATTCACATGAAATTCAATATTTGAGATTTTTTGACGTTACTGAATCTTAAAATCTTAAAATTCAACATAGCAAATCCAATATGATTGACCAACGTATTGTAAAACTTAAAATATCGTTTCTATTTAAAATTCTATAAAAATTTATTGATTTATTTCAAATTCAATGTTATTTTGTTAATTTTATATAACAATAAAAGTATTGCCTGCCATGATAAATATTTAATCAGATTGCTATAATTTGATCACAGACATACAATGCAGTGTGAGCATTCAATATAAGTTCATATCATTGTATCCTATGGCGAATGGTGTTTTCAAATACATTCCTTGCACGAAGAAAAATAAATGATCACAAACATTTAATGTGAGTTCAGTGTAAAATTTGGCTATTTAATTTAATAGCTTCGAAAATGTAGCTAAGTTTTGAGTAATTTCCTTCAGGTCTGGCTATCTTCACGATCGATTCAACATTTCGTCGATACCTTCAATTGTACTGGAATGATTAACAAACCACTTGTTTATTTGTATTAGTTTGGCTTCAGAAGTCCGGCTTAACTTTATCTATTAGACATCGGGAATTAATTACCAGACTCTATTGCCGAACGCTCGACCATTATATAGCAGCAATCATGTTATATACGTTACTCAGGATATTGTAACGAGTCTGGCCACTGATAAATTTCCTTTGCAAATTCGCGTGCTATCCTTTATTCCATGGCCAGCGGTCGTCGGTTAGATTACGTCAGTCTGATAAATAAGCGATTTATGTATCAGCCTCCCTTGAGATAGCTATGTGAAAGTGTGCGTGTACGTTCGTTATTCGCGTTAGGCCACTTCTTAAAAAATTGAAAAAAAGATTTCTCGACATTCTGTTTTTTTTTTCTTATTTTTTTTTAACCTTTTTTATTCATTTCTTTACAGATAGCGTGCATGATTTGTGTTATTTATATTTCTTCAAATTATATTGGTTCTTCACTAGCATTATTAACATTGTTTAAATTTACGTGCAGCTAATTGTGCAGCTAATATGAGCTTGATGATCGTAAGAGTTTTATATTTTCAAGATCGTTAAGAAATGTAAAACTTTATCTCGACGAGATGAAGAGTGGGAAAATTTAATTGGTTGCCGCCTGTTTTAGGATTCAATTAGGAATGTGTTAATGGGACATCCGTCCATTCTTGTTACTGTCCTGCTGTTCGATAACGTTAGTTACAACATGAGCTTACGTAAGCCCTTGTAATGACAATGTTGCGCTTGATCGGGGCTAGTTGGACGATTCTAATGTACATGAAACATGTGCACAACAGAGTTAGTAAAATTAACCTAAATGTTAACAGGCGAATGTGGATAGTTCAGGCTGCTCTTGTAAACCTATTGTTCAAATACGTTAGAGTTTAAACATTCAATATTGTTCAAACGTTTGTATCTGTCTGCTGCATTTTGTACCTTAGTTGTTAGAGCACGTACCGCAAACTTCGATACACATAGTAAGATAATAGATCGCATAATTGTTTGTGCAATTGATATCAAGTGATTGTAACTGAGCTACAAAATTCATAATTGCATTCTTGACAGTTTTACGAAAAGACATTATACACATTCTGTAAGGTTTTATAAATCTTCATAACTAGTTATAAAAAATATTTCTGTCATTTTGCTATAAGTATTAATAATAATAAATATCTTGCAATAATTTCTGCATTGTTCTTTAATTTTAGGTGAGATATCTTTATTCATTTTGTCAACGCATGATCTCTTTTTTATATGCAGATTTAATGCTCTTTTATGTCCATTTATGTCCAAAGTTTTATGTAAGTATGTGTTTATATTAAATATTGGAACAAATGGTATTATTCGTCTTTTATGTTATTCAACTATTGTGTTAAACCTTTGACCTAAATCAGTTCAAATATTGATGTAGCATCCACAGTTTAATTAGCTCATAGACTGACACGAAAGACAAAGAGGATAATACTATGTCTATAGCTATACAGTGGTACTTTTGGACGAATGTCCGACAAAATTTTCCACTTCGCATGATAAGGAGTTGAGCTCAGAGTATTGTTGAACATACAGCGAAACATAAGTAACATTGTCAACCACTAGTTGATATAACGTGAAACATATTAATCATTTTCACAAATTTTGATATTTGTCCTTGCTTTTAGCACGGATGTGACAAGTCCTTTAGTAAATTGGAAGCATTCTTTTATGTAATTTCTGCAGTCTATTCCTCTCATACGTATGGTGCAACGTTACGTAAAATGTAACGATAATAAGCAAATTCTGGAATAAGATTCCGGAAATTGTATCAGTCTATAAATGTACAGTTGCGAATATTACATTACATTATTGTTCCTTGTATAAGTGCCATGAAATTCAGTATGCATGTTCTTACTCTTTAATTTTTAAAATTATTAAAATATTTAAAAAAAATATTCTTAAATTCGAATAAGTGTTATAAAGACAAATATAACATTTACATACCAATTTTATAATATAAAAAACATTTCGACGATATAAGTTTATATTGTCGAATGTCAATTTGGTTTTGCAAACGTTTAATGACAATTAAATTTTATTATTACTATTACGGTTAATATAGGTATTATAGGTAAATAATAAATAAATAACAGTTGAAAGCATAGAGATCATTAATATAAATTAATAGATGAAAGAGCAAAAGTCATTGAAATGAGATAATGCAATTATAATAATTGTATATAATATAATAATAATATTACAATATTACAATAATTGAATATAAATTATATAACACTTATTGATATAAAATATTGGCAAAAAGTATAATAATACCATGAGAGAAATTTGCGATGTATTCTTCTAAGATAAAGACATTGAAAGGTACTCGATCATGGAGCTGTATTTGGATTATAAGAGGAGTAAGGGAAATTGAAGAAGTCGAAATTTGATTTCAGGAAGATAATGCAGGATTTGCGTTTGTTTGCTTACTTCACTGTCACTTTAGTTTCAAATAGATGGCAAATACCATAAGACAGAGCATAAAAGTTCACAAAGTTTTGTCTTACGTTGAGAAACGTTAATGAATAAAGCAGGCGGATTGTTCTCAGAATTAATCAAATATGATATCCATGCGCGACATACGTCGGAGCACACAAAGGAAAAGAGAATAAACGTGTATCGCCAATAAAGGTGAATTTCATCGAATCGAACACATATGTATATCTGACGTACAGTCAGACGCTACGTCGTTAATAATTATTAATAAAACAATAGAATTCATTTTAGTTACTATAAAAAAAGATTAATTAATTAATTAAAAATGGGATTTTATATTTAATATTTTATACATACACGCAATCAGTTTTCAGTTAAAAAGTTCCTGTGTATGAGGATAGTTAATGAGTCTCACGCTTGGCGAAAACAAAGGGTGCAAGAATACAAGTAAAAAATACGTAAAAACATTCATCATATTTTACATATTTTTCATATATATCTCTACCTAACTAAAACTTTATATGTATAACAGAATTGAATTTAGATGAATGATTTGATTCGTTTGTATTTTAGGGACTTCCGATAACATATATGTAATAAAATATTTCAAAGTATGCACGTAAGGATTGATGATGATGATCAATTAATGATTTAGTAATATAATACGAGTGTAAAACATGAAATTGTACGTCATGCGGATATGACGATGCATAATGAGGAACTGTCACAATAACTTTCCGACGCGGCTTTCACCTTTCTGATCACTCTTAATTAAAACAGCATGCACGCACACTCGTCTAGTATTATTATTAAAAATTCGCTCCGCTGAAATGTATGCAATTAGAGCACCCATAAAAAGCGGCAAGGCTACGAGATTATAACAAAATAAAATATTCAAAAGCGAACACGAATGCATTACGGACACTTTCGTAACGTTAATAGCCATACGATGGAAAAAGCGAACTTTCACGGCTACCTGAATCTCATCAATGTAATAAATCTGAATTTAAAAAAAATTCGAACTGACACAATTAGATCTGACTTATTTGACTTGAAATCTCAGGATTAGCAACGTGTTCTAAAAATAATGATAATTTACATATCACATTTATATATTATACATATATTATCATTCTTGAACGAGCACGATGTTTTTTTTTCAATTATTTCTATTGAAATAAATTATTGCTGGTTATAATATCCATCAATAATTCCTTTCGAAGGACAGTAATCGATATTGTGCGAAAACAAAGCAAAGCTTTTCCCGCTCGCACAAAGCAAAGCTCGAAACGCACATGAAATTAACCTCCTCATATCTCGCTTTTATTGTTCTTTTTTTTTTTTTAGTATTTGAGAATAATTCCCTGCAAAAAGGAATGCGAATAAATTTACGAGGCTGGTGACGCGGTATCGTGTAATCGATACGCGAAATTCCGAATCCAGCAATCTCCGACGTGCATGCATATGTGTCTCTTACACATATGTGCGTAGCGCGGGTGCCGAGAACTGCCACGTGTAGATTTCCCCTCTTCAACGAAAAGGGGCATATCGCCCACTATGCGGCGATCCACAATCGGTGCGCGCGAATCGATAACATTTTCGCGGCTTTGACAGAGGGAATCTCTCTCATGAATTCCTCCCCCGGCTAGATGCTCTCAACAGTGTAGACCTTTGACCTCGTTAAAACCGCATCTAACTCAATTACTATCCGCGGGACGTCGATGAAGTGTACATTAAGGCGTGCTATGTCGCATCGCGCGAGTGCTCGTTGAAGAGTAATTCAGGATGATCTTTCCTCGACGCGCTGCTTCGATGAGTTTCTATATTGATTGATGGCATAGAACGATTGATCCTCTCGAATGCAATTTAAGGTCGAAGGATGAACGTGGAAGAATGCCATTGCCATTTGGCTAGAAACGTCCAGAATGCCTTGTACACGAGGGTTTTAATATAATAGTGTATACGTGATCATTTTCACATCGCTTAAACATGTAATGTAAAATATGTAATTACATTTGATGTAATTAATGATAAAATTACATTCCGCTGTTCGATATCCTGAGAATTATTGTTGATTGTTTAAAATAAAACGTTTCGATATCGTATCAAATAATGATATATTTTGATACGAATGACAGGTATTTTTTAGAGGCACGTCACAACGTATAAAATAGGGTCAAAAGTTCGGGTGCAATGAAGAAATAGTTACAACAGAAAAGAGAGAGAAAAAAGAATATGTGTGAAAATAGAAACAATAAAAGATATGTATAGAAAGTTCTCTTCTGTATTTGACATTTCAGCTCTCGGTCCTTCGTTCGAAGACATATATATGAAAAAAAATTTAACTTTTCGATTAAACAAAATAGAAGGTATTTCGAAAAAGCGTATATAAATATAAAATTACTTCCGTAACAAGAAAAGTTTTCTCTGTCATTGCAAGAGTCAGAAAATTAATGTTAGATTAATATGCCCAAAATTAATTGCGTTTGTGAAAGAGAGAAATGACTTGATTAAGCAGATTTAATATGCATAGATATGAAAAAGCGATAAAAATTTATCGGGCTAGCAGTGATATAGCGATAATTCACGCGAGAATTCCTTGTTAACGAAGCTTCAAAAAGAACGTAATACAACTTGTATAATATATTTCTAATATTATTAATCTTTCTAAAGAAAAATTGTTGATTAAGTCAAAATGCCATTGTCTTGAATTATATTTTTAAAACATTATTTTTTTAATGGGAGTTACAGTAAAGTCTGCTGCATCATCGATTTTCTCTACTTATTGAGTAACGTCCACGACAATCATGAATTCGACAGCATTGCCATAACGTGAAAGCGATGCTCTTCCAAGCCTTTCAAGCCCCTTTTAACTCAAATATTTTATTACCCTCGGATCTTTTCAGATTGTGTACTTTCGCATAGCTAAATTCACTTATTTCATCTTTGCAATTAGATCTTATACGATTTTACTAGTTATCTGTACATTTCATTATATAAATTAAATATGATCCAATCAAAAAAGTAACAAAAAAACTTACGCGTATCAGGATTCCGGTTTTAAATCGCCTTGTTTGCATTATGGTTAGAATTGTATTCGCGAAAAAAACGCGATGCCTAAAGACACTGAACGTTTCAAACTTAGAGGGTATTCCACATACGGCTTCCCTGTTCAGGCATAAATGGTAGGAAATCTGATGTGTGGAATGGCAATAATTTACTCATTTTTCTCGATGCTACACAAGAAAAGAGACCCCAAGTAAATCGGTCAAGCCAAATATAAGGGGAATATTTGATATTACTATTCAATAACGTTCGAATATTTTCCCCAACAGCTTTCCCACTGAGGGTCCCGAGAATTTTCCCATATAGAAAAATGTTGTATGGAAAACCCGCTTTAGTTTTCATTCGCTCGCATCATCTTCGATTCGATAAGCGATAATACGATATGGCGGAAGTACCTTTCAACTGCACATATAACTCGAGCCGCAGCACTGATATTTTTCAGCATATCCCATACATTGTGCCGATATCGTCACACAATAGACCGTGGAAGTGACTGACATTATATAGAAAAGAAAAGACTTGAGAAATGTGTGCGGTGTAAAGAGTAGGAAGAGTAGTCGACGCTGTTAGCGACGATGATAATAACGAGATAGCGAGTACATCGAGAAAATCGCTTGGCTTCTCGCCAATCGCAAATGCAATGATGAAGTTTTATTAGATCGAGAAACAGCTTTCATCTCTCGACAGTCTGTACTCTGGATAAAATAACGTTACTTCATAAATGAACAGTGAAACTCCGCGATCCAATTTTACTTGTATCAACACTAACAATGAACAAAATTTATCATCTTGTTTTCCCAACGGAAATGTCATTACTCTAATATTTATACAAGTGTCATGTAAGGTATGAGCGCGTCTTCAAAAATAATACAATGATTATAAATAAACATAAATAAAAAAACAGATTAGAGATAAGAAGAGATAATAAAGTAAACCGAATAAGATTTGTCACGAATAATGCGTGAAAAATTAAATAATTATCCTACTAGATTTTTAATGACATATAAATATCTCGCATAAATAGTACATTTATTCGCAAATAATTTGAAGTAAATTACGATGAACGAATAAAGTTGCTACATTGTCGTAAGTTATAGTTAGGCAATTATGTCAAATAAGTAACTATCGTAAATTTGATTTTCACACGGCGCGGCGTGGCGCCTATTAATGCATGATATACGAGGTACAGTTTCACGGCGTATTAATCACTCTAGTTAATTGCAGATCATTTATTACCATCAAAAGGAAGAATAAGAACGCGTGATACGGAATAACTAACGGCAAAACTAGATAAACGATTATATGTATATTAGATATTTAGCATTATCTGAAATAAAACGAAAGCAAAAAAAATAGTGACACCTATTTTCTGCAAACATTGCATCTCGGCCAACTACGGTCACATGCAACGTCACCTCGTGAACAAAGTTTCATGTTGAAAATTTGTCCCTTTATAGTGGACAGCATGCATTGTTATTCTCCCTTTGCATTTATCTGTATACATCGATATAAATTGATATTTTTTTTCTTTTACAATTGTTTCTGCAGCGCACCTAACCATAACGTACTCGATTTTAAATCGTGAACAGCTGAACCCGAAACAATTTTTAGCATTGTCCTGATCCCGTTGAATGGTTCCAATTAAAATATCGTTATCGTGGTGGCGTTAATCATAAATTGGCTGATTTTTTTTTTTACGAAAAAGGGACAAAGCAAGGGACTACGTTTAACTGTATCGAATTAAATATATCGTTTCAACTTATAAATTTTGAAAATATGTATATATTGAATAAAATAAATCTACGTATTATTCATGTTCTGTAACAATTTGATTGTTACATCGGTAGATTATTAACGTTATAACCATTGCTCCTGGAAATATTCAGTAAAAAGGAAAAGCGACATAATAAATCACTCGTGCCGTCGCATTCCAACGGATTACGATTCCGTGTTTTAATTTCGCAAAAGTCACCAGTAGGATCACGCAGTGGAATGTCCGCCAGAGAGGGGGGAGGAAGGGGGAGGGAGAGAATTTGCGGAAAGCTCGGATGCGGCGATAATCGAATTGCGATTGGAAGTGTTGATTACCAAGGCGTTAATGTGCCGCGACATTCGCGGCTCGTCGGGATGGAAATGCATATTGGCGTCGCGATGGCAACGCGAGAGGCGTCCGTAGTGCATCCCTCGCGCGCGTCCGCGTCGGAGTGTCCGCGCGCGGGGCGCGCATCTCCCCTCCCCCCCCCCGGCATCGATTCATCCGTACCGCGAAGACGCGCAAACGTGTGCGTGCGTTGTCGCACGCGGGAAAGGAAACATCGTGGGTTACAGATTGACACGCACACACGGCTCTGTTTTCACGCCACCCGTTTGCCGCCCGGCGAGGCGAGGTATAATGATAACAGCGCGATCACCGAGGCGCTTCCGGGATGATGTACTAGATCCGTGATCCGAGCTGTTGATTTTGCGGGGAAGTAACACGAGGAGCTACCGTTTTCGCGGATTATCGGGTGCTACACGCGCAAGCACGCTCGCACCATTACGCGTTAGCTTAAACGCGCAAGGAAGAAGGGCCATTTAGCGCGATTATATCGTATCTGCTGGCGTATTAGCGCTTAATGAAGTATTTATTGAGCTCTTTAGCTCTCTTTCTCACTATACATTTGAAGAAAACGGTAGAGATACATACGTATACGCATGCAGAAAGACCCGTTTTAATCAGCGCCGTATATACGTACGTAGTTAGGTAGCATTTTATGCAAGTTTAAATTATGCAAATTTGTAGTATGCAAATTTAAAACAGCGCAATGTAAAAAAAAATGCATCGATAATGCCTTATTTCGCGTACAAAGTATAATGAGATAATACAAATCCGGCAAAATTGAAAAGCTTATCGACTAACTTTACAGCTATTTTTGTGAGAGAACAGTGATAGAGAGGAGGAAGAGGGGAGGAGAAAAATGCCCAAGAAATGTCGACGGTTAGCTATTTTTTATACGTCACCCTTATTACCCCTTGTTATTTCCACTGTTCGATTAAAGAAGCAATCCCAGTGTGAAGAGTAATTATTTTTGCAACAGGTTATTCCTGATTCGGCTCACTGCATTGAGCGACGCACCTATATATCATCGCATTATGATATTTTGCAATACCACTGACGCAATATGAGACAGGTAATACCGCGCATAAATCAAGTTGTGGCGTTACGCTCTGTGTTATGTTGGAAATTATAATTAACTGTACTTTATGAATACGACGCACTTTAACATTTCTGTGCGTGAAATAACTCGGAGCGCTTACGTAGCCGTCATACGCATACGATGCGTATAAGTTTGCGGGAAAAGATGTTAATGCTGGAATGCAGCGACGAACGTTTCATGAATGATTTCGACATCCTGATGTAAATGTGATTTTAGTTTAAGCACCGAGTAATTGGTTATTTGCTATGATTTCGGTGCTTTATTTGCGCACAAATATTTGCACGCCATCGATGCGATATCGCATTCATTTTAGTATACATATTTTGATTAACTTTGCACATTTCTCGCAATTATATTTTCATTGATTGTAACAATTCTTTCCAGCGGGTCAATTTCAACATAAAATCTATCAGAAATAAAAGAATTTTTTTACAATAAAAAGAGTTTAATACAATTGATGTAAAATTAAACACAGCAAATATTATAATTATTTTTAATCGAACGTGTTAACGTGTCTCTCGTGCTGGGAAGATTCATAAAATGTGTGGAATACTTTGAAAAATATAATACTTCTCTCGTTTATATTCATTACTGTTTCTCTCACACACTTTATTGTTTTCCCCTTGACCGAATGTGGTTTAGTTCGCATACGCGAATTCGATCATATTTTTATGGAATTAAGGAAAAAAAATTCTATATCATTCTAGGTTTATCTCATTCAATTTATGTCGCCAGTAAAAGCTAAAAGCGAGACACAATTTAGAGATAAAACTGCCATTTCCTCACAGCGTTTCGTCGCACAATCATTACGAAGGAATCTATTTGTATGATACGAACGATTATCATTTCAAATTTAAGGAAACAAATTTTCTATCTTTCATTAATATCTGAGACATCTGGATCGTTTCGATAATATTATCAATCAACATAATTATCCCAAATAAATGCAGTATAAATCGATATCAAATTTTTTTTGCAGAGTTTTTACTAACAGTTTTTTCTGTTTTTTTAAGTGGCTGTCCATTTAGTTTTCTTCATATTCTACATATATTTATTTTGGTTGTTTATGAAATAGTGTTACGTCTATATTGACGATATAAAATATCATCCCTGGCACATATTATGTATAAGAGCTTTGTGGTTTTAATTGAAAACGGTATCAATGGAAAAGATTTACGGTTTAGATCAATCACCTACTGGCGGAAATTGACATACTTCGTCATTTTCGAAAATGCACCTGTCAGGCACGCCGCTCGTTGGTCGTCATTTACAATTTAGCTGTCGTTCAAAATCGTATTTCACATTAATGTGAAAACAATTAAAACGCAATATAATTTATTGCCGCGACAAACTGCCCTTGCGATGGCTGATCAAAATGAAAAAGCATCACACCTTTTAAACAGCTCTCGTCAATTAATTCTTCAGTTGTCAATTAATTATATTATCGCATGCGTGTGTGTATGAGCAATTTTAATTGTATGAAACATTGGAGTTCAATTATCTTGATGCGTGCAGTGACATATGTGCAGTCATGCGCACGGCAGGAATTGCAAATCAGCATAATCATGTTAATAGTGCTTTAATTACGGTGCCAGAGATCAATGATGATAGTTTCGTCGTCGTATTATAATGTTCATAATATTTGTATCATTTACATAAATGAGTTATATCAAAACGATTTAATATACCTTTTAATAAACCTTATCTTTTAAACTTTCCATTACGTTGTGATGTATCGCGCGGGCATGTTATTGTTAACAATACCGTACTCGTTATATTTTATGTGAGATATAATCTCTCTTTTTATTTATCTTATCTTCCCGCAGTCCATTATTATTCCTGATGACTTGAGTGGATTAATAAAACATGTTGTTATAGTGCGGTGCATGAGTGACAGAACAACGTGTTGTGGCAGAACCACGGCAAATTAGAGGATGATGCATCATCGGTAAACCCATGCGGGTAATATGCAAATATTAGTCTAATGCTTCGCAGTGTAATGGGTCAATAATGCGGTTTAGCGTTCAGAGTTGCGCATCTCTAACTGAATCCAACAATGTAGCCGCTATTGCACTTAATGATCACACGAGAGCCGAACAACCCTCGAAAGAGACTGTACTATCGTAACAGGATATATTTATAGCATCTCTCTAACAAAGCGATTGACATTTTCCGACTCGTCCGCAGATATTTATTGACGCAAGATATAATACAAAAGTTAATTAACACAATTTCTCCGCGATATCTCTACATAGAGTAGAAGAAATTATCAATTAAACGAGCTTTGGTAGTTTGGTTCGTATTATTAAAAGAGTCCAATGAGAAACTTAAATCGTAAAGTCGATAACTGATTTCATCGGATTATTTTCAGAACGTTGTTTGAAAATTGCACGCAATATGCAACATTTAAGATATATAATTATAAAATATATTTATAAAATAATGTCATCAATAAATATCATCGTCGTCATCGAGTCAGCTTTTAGAGTAGCACGTTTTTACGAACATCCCCTTTTATGAAACAACATTCTAGCAGGTTTTGTTATAGGATAAATGTTTGCTAACGTTCGCTCGATAAACGAAAACATTCACCATGCTATTCGACATGTGCATGTTCCATGTGTTGGACATATTTTAAAATATGGTGACATATGATGGCATTGAATAAAAGAAATATCAGTTTTTTATGGAGTTCATGAAGTCACTCGATTTTATGATCTAAAATATTATCGTGAGTGAGATGCATATAATGTATGAAAAATACCAAATAATATACTATTTTTTTTAAATATATATATCGCAGAATAAAATTTTAAAATATTTAACTTTCATAGATAAAAAATAAATATATAAAAGTTAAATATGTATATATCAGAACGTGTTAAAAATTCTTTAACCTGTAAAAATTTTTTATTATCTTGGTATACATTATTCCAATATGAATGTGAACAAATTAATTTCAAAGTAATTTTCAAATTATTACCATAAACTCGAAATAATTTAATAACACAATTTCTATTATAAATGTAAAGCTTTCTTCTGATTATACTGATATTCATCAATCGAATAGGGAATATTTAATCTATCGAAGATAATATGAATTACATATTCTATATAATAAAAGTTCACTTTTTTAGAAGATTAAAGTCAAAAGATTAAATATATTTAAATTTTGTCTATTAAAGTTATTTTAAATTTCTTATTAAATTTCTTCTAAAATGTCTAATTAAGGAAAGCTTCTTAAGACGTTCTTTTATAAATTGCCTTAATCCCAAAGGTAATTTACGCCGATTTTAATCAATCAAGTTTAGCCGTACAAAAAATATAATGAAATTTTTTTATCGTATCACAGAGAAAGCCTCGAGGACAAAGAATATCTATAATTAGATTATAATGCCCTCAAATAAAAGTTCAATGTTTCTCGATATATAAAGCTGTGAAAGGACCTTACTTGCGACCTTTTAAACAGTTGACATGAGTATTTCTCAAAGGGACGTTTGGGGTTGTGCGCGTTTGTGTTTCTGTTACGCACATTTACTTGACGGCGGGACAGAAATTGAGAGAAACGTAGCAGCGAAACTAATAGACGACTCCTGCAGCGACTGATGTGAAACGTGGCGTAAAGTCGGTCAGTGCGGCTTCAAAGTGTTAACGGAGACTCACTTTATTAGCCGGTAGTTAATTCCACCTACGACTTCGTTCCGCGATGCGGTTCGATCCTGATGTCATTACGCCGTTCGTAAGTGGCGAATATTGCACAAGTGCGCACAGGAAATTATTTCCCGGAATAGCGCAGAAGCAGAGAAAGCGTCCCTAATTATTATCCATCGATGACATACAAGCCAGTACAATTTTTCATTTCGTTCGCCTGTCACGTTTTATCTTGACGTTAACAGACTTAGCCATTTATTCACGTTTTTAGTAACTTAACTGTATGTATAAAACTTTTTCACGTATAATTTGCGGTTAGTTTAACACAATTTAATAAATTGTTTTTTTTTTATTTTAACAGTAGATTTTTATTCAAGATTATTTTAAAATTGCAGCTCTAAAAATTTTGAATTTGATGAATAATAGTGACTTTGAAATTTTTAATTAAAATTTTTAATATAAAATTTCAAAATTTAATATATATATATCAAGTAAATTTTTAATTTGTGCTGTAATGTAACTATTTTTATAATTTAAATTTTATAATTAAAAAAATGTTAAACAATTATAATATAAAGGAATCGTATTGTTAAACTGCAGTGAGCTATATGTGTGAGCTGTTCTCATGAGCTAAATCGAGATAGTACCAGCTACGTATCAGATAACGGTATCATGAAATATTAATTAGGTAACTCAATCTCGCGATGTATTAATTATATACTCCATCTAACACGTTCATATGGATCGAAGTCGTTTATTATAAATTTATGAAGATAGACACACACACACATACACACAAGTTAAGTTTTCTTTCAATAGAATAGATAACAGAATACCTAATCTAAAAATGACATATTCAATCATATCATTAATTATTTACTGCATCAAGAATGATGCAAAATTGCATCAATGCATCTTTCGTCGTTGACGTTTCGCATCGGTTTTCATGAACAATCTTATTTTAATGTTTTCATTTACTGTATTAGATTCTAGATTAGTGTTACTATACTATCCATTGTAGGAGTTAATATCACAAAAGCTCAATCTGCATCAGCGCGGACCTAAATTGCGTAAGGTAGATTCAAACGCGTCTGCAACAGTAGAAACCGCAGTCGCGCAGGGAATGGGATGAGAAGCGACAGACTTAATCATAATATCAGGATTAAGTCAATCCCGCAGACAAACCCTGATAATATGTATATACACGTGTATATGAGAATTAACCCTGAAGATCAACCGTCTAATTACAGCGAATAATCCGTCTTTTGCTTTTACACGAGAGCGCATCGCTTCATGCGTGCGATTTTAGTTCCATCATGCAACATGATGGAAAAACAAGGAGTTTTATTGATGACAGTCGTTAAAAAGAATACAACGTCTTTGCAAAGGGTTTGCTCAGTGAACAAAAGAAAGGCGAGTTTGAGTAAAAAACCTTTCTCCTTTCGAAAAGGAAGTACTTAGTCGTTTTTAATCTTATTAAATAATCGATATTCGATAATGTTCATGAAATTCATTGTAATAGTCTATTACATTTCTCTATTTCAACGATCTCACGTAATTATATACCAATTATATACCAATTATATAAATTGCATCGTATATCAAAATGACAAGACGTTAACAGAAACGTTTTGTATATCAATGATGATATTCTGCAGAACCTTAAAAAAATACTCGACGATGACAGAACGGTAAAAATTACGTTTTACGAACTTTACTTCCTTCCGAGGAGAGAAATTTCCTCGCAATGTATATGTCGGTTATAAGATTGAGTCGACGGCGTACTCTCCAGTCGAAGTCATGAGTATCGTATTTCGAGGAGTGTGCTGAATGCGAAAAAGCCCACGTCTCGAGGCTCAGCGGCTTGAAAACGATCTTACGAGATTTATATAGCTGTGCTCCAGCTTCTTCACTTTCCTCTCGGTTTCGGAAGAGCCGTGCGATCGAGCCGGATATTAACTTTACGCATTGCGCAACCACGGCTGATTTAGAGGATGCTGCGGCTCGTGGGATGAGCAACCAACTATGCTGGAACTCGTATTTGCCGAATTACCTTGATTCATGCCGTTCATCGCAATGCTGAGAATGCATCATGAAATGCTTTCCGTCGTGTTGCATGTGTTTCGTGAATCGGATAAACCTTAATCGTTCTCAAGAACTGCTCGTGAGAAATGAGACGCAAAGTAGATCATACAAGTTATTGCAACGAGACAAAAGACATTACTCTTCTGTGTAATCTGCACTGTATTAACGACAATATCGTGGAACACGTTTTACGAATGGACTTAAAAGCACGAGGAAAACTAGGGGAGTTTGTATACCTTATGTCACGTTAATATTTGAGCTAGAACATGGGATAAACTTTCCAACGTAAACATTTATCTTGTTTGTCTATAAAATGTACGTTAAAAAACGTAAAACATGAAATCTAGACTGACTATTTTGATCCAGAATGCTCAAACTATCTGTGACATAATAATGCAATAATATTAATATTATGACGATAAAATCTCGATGCCTTTTTATACATTTTTTATCTTATTTAAAATATCTAATTTATAAATACATAATTTAAAATAATCAAAATTATATGTATCTCATAATGATAAATATATGAAAATAAAAACTGAACAGATTAATGCATTATTTTGTATATTAAATATACGCTAAAAGACTCTAAAAGAGTTTTTATTTGCTTATTACAAAAAGCATTAAACAATGAAAATATGAGTTGAGTTTCTGAATTAAATGCTGATTTAAAAAGTTATGTATCGTACAAATTTATTTCAATTTTCGAGAATGTCAGAATGTAAAATGAATCTTGGAAAATAAAAACGAATATCATTAAAAAGACTTCAGAATTTCTTATATTTCTTATATTTCTTTTACGAAAATATTACTCTGTTAAATTTTAAAGTTATATACATAATGGATATAATTTTAAAGTTTAACGAAGTAACATTTTCATAAAAGATAAACAAGAGTCGCAGTATATGACCTACTTGCAGCATCTTTCGAACTTGCAGCTTTCTCTTCTCGTACTTTAATCGGATATATTTACGGCTTTAAGAAAAGCACTTAGCACAGTGGTACCTGGTACAATGTTCGGAGACGCTACACGCGTACTAGCGCGACTAGATTATCCAGTTCATTCAAAGCTAAATTTATTTCTAGTGTTGCACTCAAGATACAAATCTAAATTTGGAAAATTCGATAAGACGACAACAAGTTACTTTTTAAATGTTATTTAAAAAATTATATTTATATTCAATTTCCTCTAAATTAAAAAAAAAACCAGATTAAATCCCTTATTTCCGTTACAAATTAATATTAATATTCGCTGCACATTTCTGAAATTTTGAATGTGTGTTTACTGACCCGAAAGGATTTCTAATTTGCAAATTTTAATTGTCGCGCAAAGGAGAGTTAGCCACGGGGAGCAGCTACGGACGGAGAATATTGCAAGGGTAGCGCAATTTATGCGAATGTCATTAGTCACTTTGCAAACAGCTGGAACGGACTCGAGTTGTTTTAAGGATGTTATTACCGAGACGGAAATAACGCTGCACTTTCTTATATTATCTATACCGGTGCGTTATGTCGACGACAACGACCTCGTTGAAATTCTCTTATCTGGAAGTGCTGTTGCCACGCGCACGACGGCAATAAAAGTATGTTCTGCAGCAGCGCACATTTCCAGTCATGGTTATAATGTTCGCAACTCTCGTGGGGGTGAGTGCAAGCAAGTTCTATCAGAAGATAATCGATAATGGCAGTGTAATGGAGAGAGGCAAATCATTTCGTTTAGCAAACGGAGTATTCAAGATAAGTTTGACACTATTTTCGAGTAAATTGCACTTGAGTAAATGACATTTCGATTGTTGGCAAGGATCTACGGGAAGCGGACGGAAACCTGACGATTCAATCTCAAACTTTCTATATGGCATATCGATTTCTTTTCCAATTCGTCTCGCGATAAAAAAGGTAAAAAACGACGTTACAGATTTTGATTAAAAACTGTGCAAAGGTTGATGCTAACGCAGCTTATATTCGAAAGTTATATTTAACTTATATTTAAAAACATCAGATTTACCTATCATATATAAATAACAATCTGACATTTAAATGTCTTATTTATAAGGTCTTTTCGATACTATCATAACTTGAAAGTTATAAATAAAAGCGGCAATATATATTAATTACTGCTATTATTTTAAAATTTTAAAAATATATATTATATAGATATGTATATTCGCTTTTAGGAATAATATAGGAAATGCATTATTGAAAGCAGTAATTGCAGCAGAAAATTTGACAATAAAGATAAAAATGTGCAAAAAAATCAAACGTATGCTCGTATATATTTTATTCTTTAATAAAAATCCATATAAAAAAAATGATTAATTTTATTCAAATGCTACATAAACTACAATTTCTACAAGCGTATATTTATTTGTAGAAATTACCTTTGCAATATCACTTGCAGCAAAATGTTATACAATTAAAATTTAATTTAAATATATAATAACCAATAAAACCCAATGACCTGCCTTTTCAAAAGATCATTTTTTACAAACGTAAAATCAAATACGAGCTATCAAACATCTTATGTAAACTTACGGTTGAAGTCAACGATCGTTGAAATATGTCTTAAGACGTTTCCGATTCGGTGCATGTATACATAAATGATACACTGCAAATATATATATAGATATATGTATATTACCCATATGACATCGGGGAATAGATGGATAGTCAGAGAGTATCGCGAAGGAAAAGCGTATGAAAAAAATCACGAATTTTCGCTTTGACAGCCGCGACGAGCTGTCATGTCAGTGTGAATATCAGTGATTTATCAAACTTCGTGACTCATTTTCGAATGGAGATACGTTTGGCGCACTGAAACCAATGAATAAGAATTATAGCGTGACTGTTTCCAATATTCCGTTACTCGTGAATTTGTCCGAGCTGTTCCTGAGATATCTCATTTTCCTATTCGTAACGCATTTTCCCCTTCGTTACCTCCGTCCTCCGGCCTTCAGAACGTCTGCCCCGAGAGCTCCTTTCAAGAATTATATAGCTCACGTACCACATTGTTCAAATTGGTTTATTCCGAAACAAGGACGTTCTGTGCGCCTTCGTAGGAGAGAAGTTCGAATCAATATACTTTTTCTTGTAACGAATTATGCATCGAACTTTTTCCATGTCTGTTTCTTGTTACCTCGAATTGCTTTGTAACGCCATGTCATTACAGAGACATCGGGGATTTCATTACATCGTAAATAAGCTATGCATTAGCTCTTAACGTAATTAAGATCTCAAATTAGAACGATATTATCGATGTATACCTATATAAAAATTATATGATCGGAATATATATTTCTTTCTTGTAAAAAGGGAAGCTTCAATATTTTATAATAAGATCTCGGATCTCTACATTTCGTATTTGCGTCTACACTGCATTTTCGAGAGAATTAATAAATGCCGCTGAGGGAACGCTGTTTTAAAATTGAGGAATATTGCATGACATGAAAGAAATATGTTTTAATATTGCGTTACTGGATACGTCCTATTTATGCGAGCTTCGAGAATATTTGCACGATAAGCTGCGTTCATCTCTCAGAGTTCATCGTTACCTCAAGAAAGTATTGTATATTTATAGATGTTCTTTTTTCTTTTGAATAACGTGACGTCATGAATGGCACATAGGGAATTCCTTTCAATTTATAGTGAATTATGATGTAAGCAGCAACTGGGAGATGGAGCACAAGAAAACAGAAAAAAAGAACAGAAGAAGCATACAAGCAAGCCATACATTTATTATTTTAACCAACGAGAGTTTCTACAAGAATGCACAAAAAGATGACAGCGAGACAAAACGTAGGTGAAAATTTAACACATTTTCTGACCAGAAGGACAAATAAATAATTCCCTTAGATATATTATTTTAATTAAATTAAATGGATATATTATTTTAATAAAATTTATAATATTTATATCATTGCATAATACAGTGTATGACTCATGTAACTGCATAACGCAGTACTTACATACATATCTAAAAAATTTGATATCTCTCTTCCAGACATTGGATAGACATGAACATTAAAAAGAATTGAAGAGTAAAGAAATTAAAAGAGGAAAGGAAAATATGATCTCTCATTTAATATTCAAATAATTTTGGACTGCGAGAAAATCCCGTATTTTCCATAGAAATTTTACATTATCTTATTGATTTAGGATACCTAAAAAATTAATGTTACTTGTATAAAACCACATCTGAATAAATTAACTTTTTACAAAGAGTCTAGATGTGTGCCTTTCTCACAGACAGTTTTATTTACATTTTATAACTATACAAAGCATTAAACAGCCATTACTGAAAATTGCTTCCAGATCATCTAACTCTTTCAGAGAATCGCAATTTAATCTATAGTCGAGGAAAGAAAAGAAGAAACCTAAGAAACGACGGTGAAAGTCGCGAGAAGTAGAAAAATGTGCACGAATAGATGAGAACGAAAAATGTCTTGAATTCGAAAGCACATTATACGTTCTACATCTAAAAGATTTTTCCTCCGTGAACTCTTCCTCGTCACGTAATGCCTCGAACAATTGAGTATGGCGGGGGGAAAAAAAAAGAAAATGAGGGGAAGAAACAGGCCTCGAGCGGGAAGAACGAAGGGTGTTACGAATTAAGCGAGCACGGTTTAATTTCCGAAGCTGAATTTACGAGCGGAGCTTATGGTTATTGTTACCACCTTTAACTTCTACGTCATCACGGTTATGGCGTTCGACTGCCACGAAAGCGCTCAATATCGAGCGCTTATTATTTGCATTATTACACTACTTGCTATTTAACGTCCTAGGATTTAACGCAAAATCAAAACACAATAGCGAACTCGTTGTTATACAATCGGTACGTGCACAATGTAGAGTACACCGTAGATGTACGTATACTGTTATATACAGTATAAATATTACTTTTATACATTATCTTATTTTTAACATACCATTTGTATTGCGAAATTGCAAAGTATATTTTTGTAATTTTAATATCGTTGCTCAAGCATTTTTAAATGATTTATGTTTCTCTTTACGTAAAATTTAACGCTTCCATTTCGATGCACACGAATATTCGGTTTGATTTCCGGATTTAAACCGCGTAAATTCTTGATCTGATTCCGACATTTCGTGAACATTTCAGTTCACTGCATCAGAAAGGAGCAATCTGTACTGTAGTGTAGTAAGATATTTAATATAGCTTCCTATTTTATGAAGATAAATTTGGATATCCTAATTTTCTTCTTTATAATTCAATTTTCTCTCTGCTTTATTTCGGTGTATTAATCTATTAAAAATTTTTCAAAAGAGATTAGATTATATAATAATAACAGATTTGTGATAATTTTTATTAAAGATTTGATACTGGGTTGTGTAATTGCAAATTAAGTATAACTATCGTGAACCATATAGGCCATTTTCTGTGGATCGTGCTATCGTGTCATTTTTAATCAAACTCACAAAAAATGAACAAAAGGAATAAATTGGCGTTCCTGTTCTTTTCATTGTAAAAAATCGCTGTATTCTGGAGAGGACGGCGAGGTAAATTTATAGTTTGGCTAAAAGGCAATAAAATAAGGGTGGGGTTACTGAAATGGGCGGGAATATTTCTTCGCAAAACATACAATAGCATCAGGTGCAGTTATCATTTTGATAAATAACCATATTGTAAGCGGTTGATGCAACAATTAATAGCAAAACATTTAACTGGCGAACATTTTTTTTTAATACAGCCATCTTCTAACAATATTTAAGAGTGTACATTTGCTTGACATATGTTTCAACCCTTGAGAAAAGTAAGCGCAAAAAAGGTGAGGAAAATATAACCAAAGATAATTATCTTATATTCCTTTTCTCCATTGTAAACATTTTAATTTATAGTAACTCTGATGATCACATTTCTCAGTAACTTTATAATAAGCTATATCATGAAAGTGGCTGTTAGAAGCAAATTAGGTCGCACTTAAGTTTCTTGTTGTTTCTTTCAATGCGCAGGAATGATTTGAAATGGAAGGAAAGCGCCTTTCACAAATGAGTTTCAATAGCCACGTCAAAAGACGAATTAAAGTCAGCGGGATTATGCCTTACAAATTTAAAGCTCAGAATTTATTCTCACCAAACACATTAAAGAATCGCAATCTAACATTCGACGGGGGATTTACAAATAGAATTTCTATCGGAGCTTCTTGCAATACTGTGATCAATGTGTATATGTGTCAATTTGTCTCGATATACAAACATCCTCAGCCGATCATCGCTTGGCTGGTGTCGACAGTTGTCAATACTTCTCATAGTTATCTCGCCTATCGAATAAGCGTTACATCGGAAAGTGCTATGTAAAAAGAAGAAAATTTTGTCTGAAATGAAGAAAATAAAATGATAGCACTAATCGGGAATACAAATTAAATGATCTAGTTTATCATAAGCACTTAAATTCCCCCGAAAACGGCCTTTTCTCATATGCTACAGATTTGTGGAATATTTACATCATTGATGAGATAATCTTTGTTGCTATGTTGTGAAACTTTATAAGCAGTCTTAGATTATAATAGCATCAAAGAGCTCACGTGTGCACGGCGCTCAACCATTCGGAAAATTAGGTATTAGAAGCTTAAAGTATACCACGCAGAGATAACTTCCGTTACATTACTTCAGTGTTAACAATAAATTTTAATAAAATTTTCCATCTGTTATAAATTGTATAGCAAATGCAAAAGAGAAATAAATGTGTGTGCGCACAAGAAACTCTAAAGTTATTAATTTATCATAAATTATCATTTCCACAGATATGTAACGAGTTGTTCCTTTGCGATAAATATAAATAATAAAAAATTTTTCATTTTTAGAAATCAAATATTTCTCAAATTTAATGCAAATAAGTATGCACATAAAAATATTATAATTTGTTAACTTTAATAAACATTATTAACTTTATTAACTTTTACAATTCTTATTTTTTGTGCAATATTGTAATGAATTACACACCAGAGCTTTAATTCATCAACTTGAGCAATTTAAAGGTGACACTGTAAATTGTTATTACCTGCATGTTAACGAATCCCGTCATTGTTGTATGTACATACGTATGATTAGCAACTTTCACGAGCGTCACGAATTCAAACTACATTTAATCAAGCGAGTAAATTGGATTCACGCGATACCGCTTGTTTCGAATTTTTGGTAGAAAGTTAAGCAACAAAACAGTATAATCCTCTCGATGGTCCTATTGTTCATGAAATGATAGTCATGAAATTTTTTGGTGATAGCGTAGTAAAAAACTTAAATTGGTTATAAAATTCTGAGGAATTTAACGAAATGAGCTTCTTGTGGAGGTATATTTCGACAAACTTAAAGAGGAGAGCGCAGTTGTTCCGATTTTCTCGAAGCTTACAAAGTATCGATCTTTCCGTTTAGATGTGACAAGAAGTCAATGCTCTACTGATGGGAAGGACTGTTGCCAAAGTACGCGGTCCGAGAAATAAAATCTCTCAGTGTGAGTCTTGCCAATATAGTCAAGCGAAAAATATTAACTCCACTCGCTGCTTCTCACATCGTAAAATTATTGAGGCTATATCATCATTGCTAATTGATCGTCTATTGTTGGAAAAGTGTATGAAGAAAAAAGACTAATAAAAGCAAATAAAAAGAAGCCTTTCAAGAAAAAAAAGAAGTGCACAATTGTGGAAAGTACGATAAGATTTTTATTAAAGCTAAGATAGTTTGGAAGTTGTATATTGCGTTCCGCGCGCGAGAGATGTTATTCTTTTTTCGTAATATCTTTTATTACACCAATATCAAATTATATTTTATATGTATGTGTTTTATATTTACAGCGGATACACATAAACTATCATTTATAAAGATTTATATATGGTTTTATCATTTTATGGAATGTCATTGTTGCAATTTTATGTCACGTATTAAAAAGCAGTTCGTTTTATGAGATGTCTGTTTTACAACACATATAATGTTGCGGGTTACACTTTCTGTAAATGTTGCATTTTTCAGTGATCGATCGTACAGCAGTGCAGAAACTTCAAGAAAAAAAAAGTCTACAAGAATTTCTCTCCTCTTATCCACGTTACCATTATTATCATACGTTATGTGGTATTCTATCTACACAAAGCATCGGTAAGGAAGCTAAATTCGTATGAATAACAATGGAATGGTACATTCGTACAACATTGAAGAAGATGCATTGAATATGTTTCTTTGAACTTTCGAGAGATATAAAAATTGTCTGCCATTTTGTCATTTTGCCAATGTAAGAGCTTTAGTAGTTTATCTCGCAACAATCGTGGATCTATGCATTTTAATGCTGCAAAGCCGATCACCGAGCAGATGAATGCGAAATTCGGACAACGGATTATCTCTTTTTCACGATCTATTTTGAGTCAATTCTCCCAACTGAACACGATGAAGCCGATGGCGGTTCGATTTCGTGTAGGTACATACAACACCTGGTTTAAAATATTATACCTGTGCGAGCAATCTACGCTAATAACGGGCTCGTGCTCCTCCAATGGCGGTATAGACTAGATGAAACTTTTCCCAGGAAAGAGAGATGACGTAGGAACGCATGACTGAAGTTGTGCTATCAGAAACGTACGAATAGCGTAAAGTTAGTGCGCACCGATCTCTATTAGATGTGGCACGTGAATAATTTACAGATATCTATCCATCCATCTCGCTTTCCGCGCAACGTGCCCTAATTTGCCTTACAGAGAATTGCATTGGAGATTTGAACGTGATGTACGACACAAAATTAAACGAAATAAACCAGATTTACATTTAGATCAGAAAGATTGCGAATAATGCCCGTTTTAAACGTTTGTCGTCCGCGGTATTTTTACTTTCAACAAAAAAGCAGAATCGCACCACGCGATTTAAAATATCGCAAGCCTCAAGTGGCTCGAGAGAAGAAAGCACGTTTTTTTCCATAATGCACACATTTTACTACAAAGACGTATCAACTTTAACAGGGAGCCGTGACACGCGTTTCGAGTGCAAAGAGAGGTTGAGCTGCTCTTTGCGAGGAAGCTATTGTCGCGATACACGGGGCGAAATGACAGGTAAAAGCTGCCGAGAGGATGCTCTTTCGCCGGATAGTTTTTCGACCACAGCAGCCGTGGGAATTACCCGGAGATGCGTGGTCGAGAGTAGAGTAGAATCGTGTGCACTGAGGGCAAACGGTAACTGCCACATTTTTTCCTTTCCCCCCCCCCATTCAGATTAAATTGCCCCTGACTGCGCATCTACACTAGTTTCCACGCTAGCTTTTATCTCCATTTTACATATCGCCATTTTCTTTCTTTGCATTCCACATTGTAAACCGAAGGTCGATCGTATTTGACCTGTATTCCTCTATGGATTCCGACTTCCGCCGCTCAGATTTCCGAAGACGAATTCGCCCGTCGTTCTCCGATTTGTTAGATCTATTTACGACAATTATTGCTTATTTTATTGGACGATAAACACAGAATATTTAAAAATGCGTTGAATTCTCCGAAATCGATGTACGTAAAAAAATATGATACGTTAATTAGAATTTAGTGTATCAAATCTGAGAAAAAATTGCGCGTTAATGTTGAAATAATTTACGTTTCTGCTTAATGTTGTAACATAACTCCAAATTCTTTGCCAAAATATGCGCTTTGAATTATTACGCGGAATGCTGCATAATTACACCTTCGTGTAATTACACGGCTTTTTATGTGCATTTCACGCACGTTCTGCTTTTTTACCTGTTATCCAAAAGAGCAACGTAGCAACGAGAATTCTTATTATTACGTAAAGCCATAGAGAGTATTTAAATTCACAACTAGCGCTATATGCGATATTTCGCCGTCTTCTTTTTAAAACTTCACAAGAGATGAAAGGAAAGCACACGAGATAAGAGGGTTAACATTGTAACAGTAGACACAATTTTTGCTGTATACAATTCATAATAATGCATTCTTGCAAAAAAAACTTGCAGTACACGAGCGAAATTTGAGACACGCAGCATTTTTATTTAAACCTACGTGAAATCGCGAACTTTAGTAGCTTTATGGGCACGGGAAAAAGTTCTCTTTGCTACATTTTAATAAAATGTGCGTTGATATTAGATTATGTACAACGACCTGATTTTTTAAATTGATCCAAAAGATATTGTGGTCTTATGTGTTTGCGGTAAAGTATTATGGGAGTAAACAAGTTATCAATCTTCTAGTATTAACCATTTTCAGCAAACGGAAATATCTTTCTTCCTCAGAGTTAGGTATCGTGTAGTGTAAGTGTTACGTGATTAATCGCTGTCAGCTGCGGCTCACTCTCGCGTTAAGAAATCTCGACTAAAACGAGACCGAAACCACAAAGGTTCCGCTGAGACACTGCATCAAACGGCAAATCATTACTATGCAATTATATCTAGGTAGATGAGAACAAGTGCTCTCATTATAGATACCGGTCGACCGTGAAGAACCTCTACATACCGGAAATCGCATTTCTCAGCCGTCACGAAGGATCCGTTTAATAGTAGAAACTATCGGGGCGTAATACAAGCGTGTAGAACCTGAAAGTCCTTTACCTTAAGTTCCGACCGTTCACCGTTCACGGTGACTGAATTGTGCTCTGGAAGTTCTCTCTCTACCATTAAGAAAGAGCTAACAATACAATCGCGTACGAAATCGATTCGGACGAAGGGTGTCTTTCGTAAGTCGTAGAGCGGAGATTAAATGGAAATATACGCCACGTGGTCCTACAAATGAAAAATATCAGGGGGAATAATATCTTATTCCGCTCGGACATATCTTTTTACTTTATTCCTCGATATATATTATTCGTAATATATACATGCCTCATATCGAAATGTCTATTAAATACAAAGAAGAATAAAAAGCAACGCTGTATCGCGTGATAAAAAGGGCAAGAATGTAATTCTTGTGGGGAAGACGAAGCCTATACACATTATCTCTTTCGATCGATCGTGCTGCCCCGCGTGTGACAGCGATGTTTGGTAAACGTCAGTTCTCGATTATCACTTTCTGATTCCTCCAGCTCGCCCATCTAGCTTTTCGTTCGATCGTGATTACAATTTTTCATCGCTACGATTCTATATGTCGGCAAGTATTTCCGCGAAATAGCGTGAAACGTCTATTCGATAAAACTCATTTCGTTTATGCTCTTTCATAACGGGGGAGCTGCAACGCACGCAATTGAGTTTACGTTATGAGAAATCACGTAAAGTAATCGCTCTCTAATCGATAACGCTATTAGAATATTAGAACGCGTATTCTTTGTTGCTTTTTTTTCTTTATCGATTGGAGTGAGTTAAACGAGAGTTTTTAATATCTCTACAGCGTGTGATATTGATATCATTAAGAACTATCTCCAAAACAACGTACGACGTTTATAGAATAATTTTACAGTTTGAAAGACAGAGGATAAATGCAGTGCCAAAATAATTGGAAAGTTCACACATTTCATCGAAGATGAATTACCAAAGTCGGTAATCCACGATAAAGGATATGATTTTTTTCAAGAACTTTTTTTAATAAACTACTCGATCGTTGTTGAAAAATTTTGTAAGCTCTAAATATTATTACGACCTTTAACTTCATGTTATATTTAATTACAAAGAAAATTAACATATCTCTTCTTGTATTTAGAAATTTCATTATTAAATCGAAAAGCAACGTGAAATGCACTTCTGCGAAAGCATGTAAAACGATATCACTCGTGTATAATATTATATTATCAATCCGCTTCACGCAACGCTACCGAGATAGAGTAACTTTAACGCCATTACATGAAAACAAATTTCACATCCCTGTATCTTGCATTTCTGTATCATGATAGAGCGTAAAAGGCTTGAAGTTTCAAAGCTACGCTGCCTCAGCCTCAGTCACGATTATGGAAACCGAGGAAAATGAAGATGATTGTCCAAAGTTTACCCATTTGGACATGACATTTGAGTTAACAGTGTTGGCAGAGTAATTTCAGCAAACCAAATTAGTTGCCCCATGTGCGTTAATCATAGCTTCTTGAGTTTTTTAAATAGAAAAGACACTGTATATTCCAACACTTTAATTATAATCTTACGTAACAATAAGAAGAATTTTATCAAGCTGATAAATTCCATACAATACAATTATATCAAAAGTATGAAATATTCTCCTACGTCTTTTTGAATGAATTTATAAATACTTTGAAATCTAAGAGTTGTTGTGTGCGCACGTATTTTCTTTCCAATTACATAAAATATTTCAAATTATAATAAAAATGTAATGTGTAGAAATGAGTAATAATTTATATATTTTCTTTTGGTTACGGACAGATAATTAACTCGACATTACTTTATGAGATCAAAGGATCTAATTATTTCCAATCCAATATGTATTTGCAATTTTGAAATACTCGTTTCATTATATATTAGTGGAACGGTTAATATGACTTTATCTATGAAAGAAGCAATGTTCAAATTCGCCTGGAGATAAAAATTTTATCATAAAGGCTCCGATGATTAAATATCAAAAAATATAAAAGCGCAAAGGAGCCAAGAATCATTTAAAAGAAATAAATAATCGTATAAACGTTTCAGCTTGTTATTAATGATGTAGAATGAATAATTAGCGCATTGGCTCTTCTCTTCCTTTATATCTTAATTTGAAAAGATTTATCACTTTCAAATTGCGATTCAACGATACGAGTATAATAATTGCGACTCGATCAGAGGCACCGAGATCAAAGAGAGATATCGCCAATTTGTCCTAAGGAAGCTTAACCATCCAATATTCGCAAACGACGTTATCTCTTTTAAGCATTTCACCAGCATTGCACGAAAGTAAAGCTCTTGCGGAAAGGCTCGCAGTACACGCAAATGTGCTATCGCACTTAACGTAATTGAAATAGATATTACGACGAATCACGTCTATTTATGTTATCGTCGGAAAATTTAGGCTTCATTCATATCTGAACAAAGAAAATTTTAATAGAGTATTGAAAATAAATAAGTAAAAAGAATTACATTTTGCACAAAAAAAGATGAAGTTTAAATTTTATATTTTAGATATTGATATTAAACTGGAAATTTTGTTATGTATATCTTGTATATCACTTTTCTAGTTTTTATTGTCAATAAAATTGCGAGATTCTTTATCATAATTTAATCATAATGAAAAAATCACAAATATAATTAAAGGATCATTCTCTTCTGTGTAAAATACAATGTAAGATAAGTAAAAATGAACAATATAGCCTCATCACTAAAATCACAATTATCTACACAATACACATATGTAATCCGAACAAACCATTTTTCCGCGATACCGATTCCAATTTCAGGTGTAAAAGTGACGATTCAAATTAAGACTCGACCTATTTCATTCGCGTTCGAAAGGGCGTAACAAGTGGTACATGAAACACCACCGGCGAGTAGTACAACAGCACGATAGGTACATCGAGATTTTCACATTGTCATTCTATTTATAAGTCCGAACCGAGTTCGCGAATCGCGCAGATAGAGAGAGACGAGATCGCGGCGCAGGACGGTGCCGTTCTCGTATCTCAGATCTCCACATTGGAAACCGTACGTGCCGTGCACACGTCGATAGAAATCGTACACGTCGGCGGAATCAATTCTTTCGGAGAGACACAACGGCAACTGGCTATTCGAAAGCGTCATTCGCGATGAATGTGACCCCGTGGAGTACATGACCGATATGAGAAAAAGGAAACAGAGAAAGAGGAGAATGCGCGACTGCGGGCGTCGTCATGCGTGCATTTGGCCCCGTGACGAAGAGTCAGTCATAAGAGAAACGAGAGAGACATATGGAATACCTATTTACGGGTCATGGCGCATGTCAAACCGGCGAGGGTGCGGCGCAGCGGCAACTCGAAGACTAAACCGCGGTACAGCGGCGAATCCATTCTTTCTCCGCTCGATCGTACTTTCCCGTACTGCACTTGATTGCCCCGGAGGCATTTCTTGTCAGCTCGACAGCTGAACATTTTCATCTTCTTCTTGCGCATGCGATTTCAATTATTCTCTTCCGCAAAAACTCAACGATCGGCCGTAATAAGTAATTTGCGTAAATTTGTGTAAAAATTACATAAGACTTTTATCTCAAATTATAAAGTTACCTCTTCTCGGAAACTTTTGCCAGTAAAAAAGTTTCGCAACTCTTTCAGCTTTTTTACTTGTTACTTTCCTTTAACTCAATATCTTAATCTTCTCGATGCTCGAAAATTGGACAGTATAATTTGCTAAATACACGAAAAAAATTCCGTTAATTTCGAGCTGCTGCTCCATCCGACGTTTATATTATTCTTTTAGAAAAGTATACGAATTAGTTTAGTGATATATTATTTATTTCATAATTTCCCTTCTTTGATTTACTTACTAATTTATACAGTTAAAAACCTTCATTATATATATATATATATATATATATATATGGATTGATAAGTTTGACCTTTCATACGTGTGGCTACATGTCCTATATGTTGTAGGAAAGTGCCACTTCACGTCATTGCGTCAATGAATATTACAGACGCGCATTTTAATTAATCTGGTTGATGTATTTATATAGTTACGCCCGGCTAATGCGGAATCTTTGATATATTTGCATACCGCAATTATTCCCGTGCGTCATGCAATTCATAATAAACTGCGCTAATATTCGCCCATCTATTTATTTATCTGTCCATCTCCGACTGTTTCATCGACTCTATTCCCAGAGTGCAAACATACCGGAATCGTAATCTGATTACACCGTGCAGTGCAGCAACCCTTACGAACTATCCCTAACTTTAGGGGTCGAAACAGGATGCTTGGCCATCTCTGTCTATCTCTCTCTCTCTCTCTCTGTCTTTCTACAAATTCGACAAAGTTCTCGCGTCATGGGAGATGACCGGATGTTCGAGGAGAATGCAATAATTGGGATGAGTTTGTCTACTATCTGACGCTCCACGATCATTGGAGATAACGCGATTAGTTTCACCGGAGTATAATCCAATCTGTATGTGCAGAGATGACAATGCACCGGTAATCCAAGCAAATCGATACCTCACATGCAAACGTGATATTTGCGTAACGCGAAATCTACGCATAAAGTTGAACCCAGATTCCAAATGAAGGGCATATACGCGATTCAACGAGTAAGCTTCAATCCTGCTTGAATAAGTACGTGAATGGCGCGTCCAAAAATTTACATAGATAAGATTCCGTTTCTCTTTGGTACGTCAAAGGAAAAACATTCACTGCATTTCCATTGATCATATGTAGATGTTTGCTCGCGATCGTTTATTCTTCTCAATCTAATCTGAATCTACTGTTAAAACACACAGAAATTTCGGGTATTTCCCCTGTCAACAAGTATTGAAGACAATCAGGCGCACTCCTCGTGTTGAGTTTAACAACAGCAGTGCAAGAGGTTTAGTGCA
This sequence comes from Tetramorium parvispinum, assembly GCA_011638315.1. NCBI lineage: Eukaryota > Metazoa > Arthropoda > Insecta > Hymenoptera > Formicidae > Tetramorium > Tetramorium parvispinum. The sequence goes on along the minus strand of VBVR01000119.1, from coordinate 20,103 downwards.
ATGGTCCAAAGCACGAACATGGAGCGTAAACACAAACTCGACGATGTGCGAACTAGTAGAAAGTAAACGCGTTAAGGTACCGCCTGAAGCTTTCCCCGAAATTCAAACGTCAAAATTGACCTCGCCAAGTTTCTCAATTGCCAAGTCCATGTCCCTCCACGTTTGATAAATGAAACAATCGACGTCCGGCTAATTCGATCGCTAATGAATTCCGTCAATCGACCTGCCACCATGCGAATGGATTAGATAGGATATAATTAATCATACTCATAACCGCTTGACCCGACATCAATCAATGAAATCATTGAATCAAATTGATGAGTGTGTTTGCTGTATCTGTAGAATAAATATGAACGTAATCTAATTGAAAGCATACATAATTTATGATATATCAACATATATTATAAACGATATTTATTTTTTCATCAGAAAAGAAATTACGATAAATATTTTAGCAAGAATATAGACACATACGTGCAGAAGATAATGTTTGCAAAACGAAAAAACGAGATATTCCTGAAAAAAAATATTGCCCAGTCGTGATTACACGAATATTAAAAAAAATTTGCGCTTAAACATAGTAAAGTATGCATGTATTTGAAAGTATCTCATCACACGAATACGCTTATATGCGCTGCACGCGATTATAAGATTAAAACAATACGAGGATTAATTACGCCTGCAGTCCCCGTAGACGACCTCGCAGAAAATTACTTGCGCGCCCATGACTACTTTAACTTCGGCCTTTAAAGCCGCTTTTGTGACTCGAGATCAGTATTACGTCGCGGTATACCTAATTCTTTCCGTATATCTCGGATTATATCGCCCGAAGAGCTCGTATCGCTGCACTTTGCTGTGGGAGCAAAATGCAAGATAACTACTTTGGAGCTATCGAAATGTTTCGTTCGCTCTTTTAAGCGGATCTTGACTTGCTAGCGATTCTTCAAGGCTAAAGAGCTAATAAGCGGCTTTACGATGGTGGTTATTTTGGAAGCACAGTAAATCAAGCACAAGTGGAGCTAATGATAAAAAAGATACGCAATAAAAATACGTACTCTCTCTTTTCTTATTTTATTTCATATCAAATTTTCATCATGAATATAATAGAGCGTCAATTAAATAAATAATTATGTGAGATTAAATTTTTGATTCTATTCGACGTGATTGTTAGCCAAATATATAAATAAAAATTATTAATCTATATTTAAAAGCTTTCTTCGTGGATGACCGATATCAATAAACACAGTCATCGACAATTATTCATACGTTTGCGTGCACAATCGGGCAAATTACATAAATTTATATATATAATCTATTTTGTTTAATTATGAAAAGAGACTAGAACGTGAAAAGATCGCAGCGGCTCGCACAAGATGAATAATCACGAAGAAGTTTGAGAAGAGAAGAAATTCACTATGTGACTTTTCCGTGTTGATACGAGCGCCGAACATATAAAATCAACTACGATAAGGGAGAAAGTCAATCCGTTGAAAGGGGCAAAATGGTATTGAGAATGTAAGAAATCTCGCAGACCTAGCGGTTCCTCTCCCTCCGTAAATATCGTTTGAAAATACGTGGAATTTTTGTTACCGGCGCGAAAGTACGATAGAATTTTGCTTGCGTAAGTGGAGATAATCGAGAAAAGTTACGAATAGTATGGCCGAGATAGATGTCCGGATCACTATCGCACGATATGTACGAGCGAGATGCTTTATGGAGGAAGAGAATAGATGGTGGATGGTGCAAGGAAGGTGCGGGTGTGTACCAACGGATGCGTAGGTGCACAATTTCAGTCACGTACGAACCATTCTATTTTCGTTTCCCGCCAGACAATCTTGCGTTCTACGAAAAAGAATTCCGTAAAAACATTCAACGCGATGTGACAAGGACGAGGTAAATACACATAATAGAGGATAGAATTATATAAAAGCACGTGAGAGGATCTCTGTCGTATTCGTGAGCTATAAAATTCACGGAGGAAGAAATTCCGCACGAGCATTTTGTCATACTTATTGCTGACTAAAATTACTTCTATAAAGAGAGGGCGCGTTGTCGAGTGTCCTTGATTTATTTAGAAACAAAAGTATGTGTGTAACGCAAAATTGAACGTTATTTCGAGCAACGTTTAAAAGAAATGTCACGACAATAAAAAAAAACGCTTCTATGCAATAACGAGAAACGGTTTTGACCGTGCGCACATTTAAAGTAAAAATATCGTTGCTTGACCTGGTCCAAAGGCCATTCGGAAGGTTCCATTCGCAGTTAATGAGTGGTTATACACTTTCAGTGTGCCCAGGGGAATACGGCTGGACCTCAATCTTTTTACATTTAATCGAATCTGTCACCATATATCTTAGTAACAAGCCAAAATTGCTTACACCGTGCTTTATTATTAGATCCTTTACATTTGAGCTGCTCGAGACGTACTATTGATCCATCAGTAACTCTGTGACTTTATTTAGCAATTGAAACACATATACATGTATTTTTCCTAACTTGAAAACTTTTATATATACTTCCATAACTCAAGAAACAAAAATCTGAAAATATGCGACCGGACCCGGGTTAAACAGAAAGTCATGATAATGTCGAAGTGACCTCAAATGATGTCAAAATGACAAAAAAAAAAACGATTAAGTTATAATTAAAATGTGAATTTTGTAATCATGTTCTCGTCATTTTGACGTCACTGTGACATCACGACTTCCTGTTCTACTTGGGGAGGGACCATCGGATATTACGAAATTCGACAGCGATGCTGCGAACGAAGGGAAGCTGTAAAATCGATTTACGTTGAAAGTCTATCAAGAGGCAAGAGCAAAATTAAAAGACCGGGTATATATTCAGAAACATTCGCGTGTTACATCCCTTGGACGGTCGCCGATGATGCGGAAACAGAGGACGAGATAAGGTGTCCATCGCCTAGCAACGAGAGAATCTCGGAATCTCCCGGAAGCGAGAAACACGCGGGTGAAATGAGCCCGACACGGCCACGCTAATTATAGACGCGTGAACCCGTGGGAACTTTCACGCTTTAACTTCCCTAATGCGCAACGCCGGGCAAGATTTACGACGTTAATTACGACATTACAATCCGATGCGGGGCACACCGATCGATCATAGGTTCGCGACATGCGGCACAACTTGACGCGTATTTGCTTAAACGCCCTCGAGCGAGACGACCGTACGCCTATCAAATCGATGGCATCTCTTAATTTTAACGTGCATCAAGCGTAAAAAGCAGAAAGAAAAAGAGAGATCAGCGGGTTTGCGAGGGATTAAGGATCTCGCTTTATGATATGCGAGCCCGCACGCTGACAACGCGACATTTTTTAATACTTTCAACGCATAAATCTCAGTTCACGGAAATGCTGCTCTCATTTCGTTCTCATCAGAGGGTTGATGTAAATTTTTCCTTTCTCTGACGAGCAACAGGATACACACGCCCAGATATATTATTGTTTAAAAAGATGTGATTTAAAAGTTTGGCGAAATAACCCGCTGTTTGAACGCGAGGTATTATTAAATCCATTACGCGAGGTACAATACGCGGGGGTGTACGTGCATTAAACGATTTTGTACTCACGAATAATCCGGTCTAAAGTTTCTTGAGCATCTGGTAATCCTTTGCATAATACACGACTTCGCAAGTGTCCCACCGTTTAATCCACGTAAGACCGCTGGATAAATTTGTTCTTTGTAAATAAATATATTTTTAAGCAGTTTACCCCATATTTCATGTCGTTGCGATGCGTTGAAGTTTACGTCGCTGAGGCGTTGAAACGATTTTAAATCTCGCGATCTTGCGCGGCTGAAACTTTTAAATAAACTCCCCGGAAATTAAAAGCTGCGCAGCCTGCCTGCAATTTCGCTCTTTGTTCTTTCCGCGCGGCGCGCTCGAAGATGTAATAACCAGAAATAAAGAGTGTAACTTTGTGCATCTTCAGTCATACGTGCTGAAGTTACGAAACAGCTTTATCATAATGCCGTCTTCCTTTTTTCCCGGTGTGTATGGGGGCGTTGTAGTTGGCGCGTCTTCTCAGAAGTTCTTGCATAAAATACGATCTAATGGCATTCGCGCGTTTTGAGCGCTGCGTTATAAATGGCCGCAAAAAGAAGTGGGGCATACCGCGTAGGATTTCAATATCGTAATATCATACTTTGGAATTCCATCTCCACCTTCTCATCGTGAGAACGTGCTACTGCTGTTTGCTTGTCTCCTCAAACTGAGGAATCCTATAAAAGGAAGAGCCACGATTGTCCGCGTTCAGCACGAAGCTGCGTTAAAGTTAAAATACATGCGAACGCGATCCGTAGCTGCGTACTCAAACTCTCTACATGTAGAGCATTTATCCTATTTGTGACATCGTGACGAAACAATAATAACTTTATTCATATTTTAACTTATTTCTGTAGCAGTTGGAGTAATTAGAAATGTGAATTCTATGAGCACGTCAAAAACATCGTTTTAATGATAATAATATTCAACGAAATACCAGCTGAATGAATAACAAAGTAAATAAATAAATAAATCCAGTATGTTATATGAAGAACTTAAGAATCTTTTTAGGTTTTACGTAATGAAAAAATACTCCGTTTTATATGTCTTATCCATGTTGTACGAGGACGAAATATGACGCATTGAGTTATACAATAAATATATAGTTCATCTCGAAAGCAACAAGATATTTTTCTTCTGACACAAAAGGCAGAAGCAAAAAAAAATTGCGCAACAAAGGGGTTGTATGCACAGTTGCGTATCCCGAGTAAAATAATAAATGACGCAGAAAATGAGAAGCGGGAAAAGGGAAAAAGATACACAATGATGAAGCATTATACATGTTTTGCATAACGTACTAAAAGAAGCTGAGAGGAAGGTATGACTATAACTTTCAAGACATGGTTTCTAATAAAAGCAACATCAAAGTGTGCAAAATGTCTTTTAATCCTTATTTACAATCAGACAAGTTCTTTCTATATGCTGCAGCTTCAATCGGTTAATAAATATTCTGTTAAATATTGTAAAAAATACGTAAAACACATTGCATAAAAATAGTGTCTCTCTGCAGGTCTCTTAAGTTTGAAAAAACTATTAGGTAAATAGAGCTATTGTTTTCTCCCCTTAAAACGCAAATTACGCAAATCTTATTCCCCACCATGTTCGGATTTTCTATTACGCGATTTCGCGTAGCGTATCGAAAGATTCAGCTTTTATTTTTATTTTTATTTGAAAGTAGATTGCTCCTAATCCGGAAGACGCGTAAACTCTTACGATTGCTTTCTCGGTGAAAAAAAAGGAAAAAATCGAAATGCTACTTACTTGGTACACTTTGCAGTCGTTTTACGAGAGATGCTGCTACAACATGCCAGATATCTTTATATATACGTTTCAGGAAAACGGAAGGATCTTCATCGATTTGGCAGCGTCAGACACCTTTTATTGTAATTAGTCCCTGAAACATTTTAATTATTAGAATCAAAATTTTTTACTAGTATACATATTTTGTATACTTTAGTTATTTAAGAAAAAATGGAATAGAATTTAAAAAATATATATACAATATAAATGAATTTACATAAATTCACTTGTGTATAAAAATAATTTATTTATATATAAAATATTATTTCGTACGTAAATAAAGCAGAAACAATTATTATTATTAAACAGCGTTAATTGATTTACATGTCAATACACGCGACATTTGTAAAGAAATAATGAAAACCAATTCGAGAATAATAACTTTCTATTTTTAAACTTTCCGATGCCCTTATATTTTTATGTTCATTTATTAAATGCAACAAATATACAGTAAAATGTAATATAATCAAGCGCCAGATAAAAATTTAGGAGTACAGAGAGAGAGAGAGAGAGAGAGAGAGAGAGAAAGAGAGAGAGACATCGTAGAGTATTTATTCTAAATTCAAATTTGTTTCGGTAGAATAAATTATAGATTCGCGGTACGCTCTTTCCCGTACATATACGAACCGCGTATTCGTTCAACGTTTACCTCGCACCATCCCGCAATGACGGCCCGTCACGCGGGCTAATTTCCCTCGGGCTTTATTAAGTGCGTTCCTCCTTGAACGACAGTTCGCCGACGAGCGCACGACAGGCCGGGCGATAATGATGGGCGCGCGAGAGCGAAACCGCGAAAACCGCGAGAGATCGGTGTCACGTGTCGCCGGGCCGGAAGCAACACGCTCTACGCGCTCCCGCGAAATTGAAGCGCGGCCTCGCGAAACGGCCAAGGCGACGAGAAAGGAACGCGTCGCCGTGGCAGGTAGACGCGTACTGCTCGCGAAAGACGCGGCACTTTCGCCCGCGACCACTTGGGCGTCGGTGACGACGTCGACGCGTGCTACTGAAGCGATTCATGGGGGTGCGCGGAGGGGACGCGCATGCGTCGCCAACTTTCTCGTCTCTCGCGACTCGCGCTTTGAATGCTCCGATCAAACGCGGGTCCTTCCACTCCCCCTAACCCCTCCCGCCGACCCTCGACGCGGCAGTTTCACGTTTGATCTCGCGTTACTGTCGCGGCCGGATGGAAAAACGGTGGAAGAATTATTATCGCGGAATACGAGGGCGAATGGAATGCACTTTAAAACTATCGAGCGTATACCTTTCGCGCGACTGTGCGCGTTTTTCTCCCGAAAACAATTCGGGCAGATGTAGATTCTCCAGCGAGACATGACGATCGAAGAGACGGCTAATCGATATCGAATCGGTATAAAAAAATATCGATTCAATGTCGATTCGATCATCAATTTGATCGATCATTTCTGTGACTGTGCCACGTTGCTGAAATTATGTCGCGTATTTTATCGACAAAGAGTCGATCAAGTCGCAATTAAATACATTGATTGTCACGACGCCGTTCATTTGTATGCAAATAAAGTAATTAATTGTATTTAGGTGAATTACATATCAATAGAGAGTCAATCGAGGCAAGTTACGAATATGTTTACCGATTGTGAGGACTGCAATTTATTTATCACAACAATCTTCAATTAAGCTTTTGTAAAGTTAATTAAAAGCCGCGTGGCATGCAATTGTATTTATTGACATTGGCAAACTATAAAATGTATTGATACACGACTCAATAAATTTTTAAATAAAAATACTAAATTTTTTCCCTTTTGAAATACATATTTCTATTTTTGTTCTTAACGAGACATTTATAATTTCTTCTAAACATAGCTGACGTCTACTTATAAAAAGGTCAAGCACCCTATTAGAAGAAATTATCCACCCTGTCACTCTATTTCTGCTTTGCACTATAATAAAGTGTAGTATTTTAGCTTCTATGGGAATAGCTTCTTAATTCCTACTAATTAGTTTAGTTTTAGCCTGTATAGTGCCATAAGAATATCGGCAAGAAATACAATTAGGAAATTGGGATTTATTATTTCTTTTTCTTAATATTTATATTTATACGATTTATATTTAGACGAATTAACTCATCTCGCTATTACGGTAAAATTGACAAAAAAATATGCGATGGGGATGACGTAATACGGTAACTTCAATAAAAATATACTCGCGTATTAGGAGAAGTTTCCCGTAATATAACATGCTAATCCCTATCATAAAGTTTCACTATACAAACGTAATAAATCCAATTCTCTACAAATTTCTTCCAGCGTAATTACACTTCGTAACGCTTCGTAATTGCAGCAGTAAAATTTCAAGCAGCCATCCATTCTTGAACTGCAATCAAGCGACGCGGCAGCGTCGCGATGCAAAATGTATAAATTACCAGATGTACCGGGTGTCGGTCATGTAACTACCGCATTACATCGCCGAGGCGCTTATACCAAATAGATAATCTGAAATTTTTGTATCATATGAGCGTTCTATTAAAATATCTCAAAAACTAAAAACTCAACACATGTCTTATAGCATATGTGAAAAATATACATTAGAAAAAAAAACTAAAATCATAATAAAAAATTTAACGCTACTTCTTTTATGTAATGTTTTTATGTAATGTTAATACAAATTTGCGACCAGTCTGATGATAATTGATAAAGTCAATTTTAAGATTTTGAAATTTTATATTTGAAAAAGTATAACATTTTTTAAAACCTTCAGTTATTCACGTATATATGTATTGTACAACATATGCACATTCGCAAAGTGAATTTGTCTCTCAAGGCGCATTTGCAACATTATTTAAAATTCTATTTCAAATTCTTCAGTCCGCGTATACATGCGTATATGCAAAAAGTTTAACAAATTCAGAGCATTAACATTTTGACAATTTCAGATTATACAGTTATGTAACTAAAAGTTCTCGGACTCTATAATTTAATATCATTGCTCTTGGCGGTAATTATTACTAAATTGGATGAGTTCTCCAAACGTCAGCCATAATGGAGTTTCGCCGACTTCCTGGAGATAATTGAAAACTACAGATTTTCATATCCCGCGGGAGAAACAACACGCAGCCACTTTCGATTTGCTTCACGCAATTCATATTACAAGTCGACGATATCAATAACATTCAATTGTCTCCTGAGAATTCTCTATTGATAATTATGATTAATTATAATTAATACAGAATTGACAGTCTTTGTAATATTTTATCAGTGACTGTCGACAGCTTCCGCTATAGGCTCGCCCTTTCGCGTTCGCATGCGTGATTTTCTCTCTCACGACAGTATAGCCAACTTTATGGCGGAGTCGCGAAGAAGAAAGTTTCGTCACGTTTCGTTGCATAGATAAGGTGGGATCGTTTCATTCGCGTGGGACCATACATATGTACATATATGATATATCCGCACACCCCTACATATGCGTGTATGGTTAGAAGTCATTGTAGATCGTCATAAATATGTGTGGTGTCAAACTAACCATGCTGAGACGTATTACCTCTCGTTAACCATTGTTTAAGAATTTTGGCCCGCCGACACGACCGAAAGATGGTCTCGATCATCAAAAATCAGTTGCTGAAACACCTGTCGAGGTACTGTTCGCATGCAGTGCGCGATCGATTAATCTGCACCGCGGTCTCTCGAGTGACACGTTAAAAAAAAATTCTCCCCGTTCCACTTGAGTCACACGTCACGTAACGCGCTCCTTCATACGCTCCTCATCGCCAAGACGTATGTCTTGTCATTGCGATACAGCTGTCGCATCCTCCTTTCCCATGCGCTCTGCATAATTGTAATATTGGATGGAGCAGTTCTGCCAGTAACGAGAGAAAGTGCTCCATACAATTGCATTCGACACCCGTCATATGCTCGCTGTTGATTTTTTATTTTTTTTTTATTAGTCGAAGTCATTAGCCTGTTGCATTGTCAGTGCATGTCAGCAACATTTATATAATATTCTGTGCAAAAAAAATATTGTCTATGCTAATTATATTTAAAAATAGAACTAATCTTATCAAAGTACACATAATCATTTTTACATAATTTATATAAGACATATATATTGTGATTATTTGCTTTATGATTCATGTAACTAATAGCAAATATCTTGTATAGCATATTTTGCTTGTTGAACTTTCACTTATATATTGTAGGTTTACCAAGAATTTATCTGCTGATAAGATAAACCTGAGCACATTCAAAGGTGAAGGAGAGTTATCGAACTTAGAACTCGATGAAATAGTCCTCACAGATCTACTAGAGCTGCCATCGTGGTTAAGACTAACTAATGCTTGGTGCAATAAGGTTTCATTTCGTATACAATGGACCAAACTGAAAAGTGTTCCCATCTTTTTGGTAAATGATAGTTATAGATTATAGATATATATATGTGACTTTTGTCATTGTTTATTATGTTCATTGCAGAACTTTGTTACAAACATGGGATTAAAATATTGTTTTTGCAGAGTTTGGATGAGGTTCATATAGACGTAGAAACATGTGAGGATCTGAGAAGCATGTCTTCCCCACAGGGTATATCATCGTACGCTGGTGGTGCAAAGTATTCTTTTATACATAAAGTAATTGATGGAATTACAGTGGCCGTTAATACTGTATTGGTTACATTTAAAAGTCCAGCATTCATTGCCTCAGTCCAGGTACATTATTACATTATGTGGCACAAGGAGCAAAATAAATTGAATAGATTGGCATTTGCTTATAACTATTATATATTTTGTTATTTAGATGAATCGGATTATGGTAGAATCCAAGTCGGCGACATGGCAGCGTTGCGATCTTAGAACCACTAGAGTAAAAGATCCTGATCGAGGACAGCTACTTATCTTTAAAGAGTTAGAATGGCAGACTGTTAGGATAGAAGCTCAAAGTACTAAAGATCACAATCTGACGCCACTTCGTTTACTTACGAATCAAGCAAGATGTCGCATTACAATAAAGAAAAGAATATCAGGTTTGTAATGTATTATATTGATGTATTTGTTGATAAATCCATTGTTCATCACTGCTAAATCCACTATTTTATTACAGATTGTTTTGTCATGGGCTCCAGGCTAGTAATTATTTTAGATGATCTTTTGTGGGTATTGACAGATTCACAACTGAAAGCTGCGCTCCATTTTCTTGACTCTTTAGGTGGTCTTATTGAGAAAGCCACTGTTCTTGAACGGAAAACAAAAGCTGCAAGAAAATTAGAGGTTTGCGCAATTTATTTAATTTTTAATACAAGACCCCAATGATTTATTAATGTGTCTCTTGTAATTTAAGGTTTTACCAGAATATCAGGCTCAGATATCTCAGCAAAGTAGGACAAAAAATCAGTATAATACAGCAATTTCAAAAATATTTACGAGATATGATGTTGTAGAGACGTCATACCATTTTCTCTCGCAGCGCATTGATCTTCACTTATGCGATGATGCTGGTGGTAAGTCCAAAAGAGATTTAGACTTATTTTCATGTTGAAATATTTGTTAAAAATATTTAAACAAGTGCAGTTTATATTCACTTTTATCTTAATGTTATCAATATTATTTTATTAAACAGGAGGCAGGTCATTACATCCCGATTTAAAGGATGGTGGTGCATTACAAATTTCATTAGTTAGATTTCAAATTGATTATTATCCGTATCATTTGGCAATGGCAGACAGAAAACACTGGGCCAAATACAAAGAGAATGCTACACCTCACAATCAATGGCTGCAGCAGTCATTGAGTTCGTTCCGAAGTCAGTTTATGGATCTCATAGATTCTGGGAGAACACAACATTCTCCTTTGACAAGAAGTCAAGGGAACGTAACAGGTTTGTGTATATATACAAATAATTTATCTAGTATTTAATACAATACATAATTGAGGATAGAGAAATTTGCATATTATTTAATTTTATGTAAAACAGGAAGTACTACGAAAGGCTCTAGAGAGAATTTGGAAAAAAATAATCCACCGCAAAATTCTAATGTCACGCCGTCTGAACAAAAAAAGTCTCAGCATCCTAGTGGTAATCCCGTGAAAAATTATGTCTTGGAGCAGCTTGCCAAACTAATGACGACGTGCATTGTTATCAGGATCGATGATTTTACCTTGTACAAAGTGACAACAACGTCGCGTAATCCAATGCCAAAAGAATTCATCTCGGGTATGTTTAATACTTATTCGAGTTATTTATTTATCAGGTTCTTTATCGAAATAGTCGCATCAAGTTTGACAATAATTATTTTATTTGGTAATTGTACAGCTCAAACCAGGAAAAAACATACACCAGGTACAATAAATTAGTTTTGTTTGAATGTAACGTCACAAATGAAGTTTTTAGTTAAATTTGATTTATTTTGACAAGTAGTTTTATTGTTTTGTCCCGATTTTTCTTTTCTATTACGTAGTTTATGTTAAACAAATTAGGATTGGTCTGTAACGTGTAATATTCAATGATGTGTTTAAAAAATATTCTTATTACATGTTGTATGCAAAAAATCTTACAGAGACTATACGAGATATGTGTTTACAAATGGTAGTGCTATATACTGTTTTAATGTTTCGACAAAATACTGTATAAAAAATTGCATGTAAGGTAGCTAGATCTAAGTAGCTAGATTAAAATGTTACTTCCATTATTCAGCATTCCTATATCTATTTCTATGTTTACTTAAATTAAAATTTTATTTAGGCGATCGTGACAGATTTAGTCTTCCAGAAGACGTAACAATACTTCATGCTGAGTTTACTTATTACTATTATCCGGGAGATATCACTTTTCCCTGTAAGTAGAAACTTATATGAGTATCTCTATTCTATTGGATAATTTCACTATTAAGAGATGTAAAATTTTTTAGTGCCGCCACCCAAGTTTTATGTGCAGCTCAATCCCATTCAAATAAATTTCGATGTCTGCTCGTGCCTTTGGTTTAATTCTTTCGCATTAAATCTTTATCATTCTCTCATGGGACAAGACAAGCAGCTGAGTTCCACCCGTTTGATGTATTTCGATGTAAAGATAGAGGCTATACTTCCAAGAGTAAGTTAAAATATATATCAGGATATACTTTCTATACATTAAATATATTATCTTATTTTCTCATTGTAATAATGTGAATGTTTGTATTTTTAGATAGTCTTCGAAAGTCAGCAGGATTATCCAAACCAGAAAGACAGACCCAAGTCTTTACATCTTCAAACTTCCAGAGCATCTATAACGAATGTCCGATCAACAGAGAGATCTTCGAGGGCGGATTTAGCACAGTGCCTCAATGCATTTCAGATGGGACAAATGTTCTTTGGTGCAGAGTTTCCTAGTAAATCGGGAGATTTTCATGTAGTAACGGATAAATTTTTAGCGCATTGTGCAGGTATGTTTCGTTATTGCAAATATCAACAACATATCTAATTCTTTTTTATCATCTTTAATATATTCTTTTTGTTATATATTTCAGGCGCTGATAATATTAGACAAATACCGCCCAATTTTAGCAGCAATTCTGTGAATGAGTTGCTTCGTCAGTTGAATAGAGAACTTTTGTGGACGGAGTCGAAGGACGTGTGGTGCTGCAATTTGGAGCCTGTTTGGGGAGATTTTTTCGGAGCACGAGCCGTCGGCCAGAATCGGCCAGTACCGTTTCTGGATGCGTTTCCTCTAACACTGTGGTGCCACTTCACTGCAGACTCATTATCAGCCACTAAGAAGCCTTCGGCCGCCGATATTCACGGACTGGCATATATAAGCAATTTAGTTAGCGTACAGATAAATCATTATCAATATTTGTTCTTACTCAGATTGTCGGAGATACTCTCCGAAATGGCTACATACTTGGCCGTGGATTCGAATAAGATTTTGAAAGTCGAGAATGGCGGATCGGTGATTATAGGCGCGTTGATACCGCAGGTAGAAGTGACGTTCGTGATGCCATCGCACACACCTGGTAAAGAGAATTCCGGCGGCGATCTAGAATCCGTTGTGCCCGACACGTCCAGTATAGCTGACGATTTCATTGGCTCGTCTACAATCTGGCACACTAGCACGGTGAGCGCACGTGTCGACTTTAGCGCTAAGAGAATGAACACGAGCAACGACGTAGAGACACCTCAGAGCGAAGCATCGTCGATGCTGTCGATGGATTACTCGCATTCCGCTCCGACGCAACCGGTCGTCACTTTTAAACAAAACGGTACGAAGAAGAGCGATCAGGAGGGCCCAACGAATGCAATGTGGTGCATACCCGAGAGTTGCGGGCCGCAATATATCGGCGACGAAAAGAAACAAACGGAAGCTACACATAAGCACAGCAAGTCGGACACACCCTTTATTCCGAATAATTTCAACGTTAATCTCTCTTCTATGAAAAAAGGATTCAGCAATCTAATGACATCGATCGACTCGGCCTTGAAGGCCTCTCCGGAAGACGGCAGTAGCGATACAGTGTCCATGAGAAGCGACGTTAGTTCGGACAGCGAGAATTACGTTTTGGTAAACCTCCAAGATCAAGGGAAAATCGACGCGGTATTCGGCATCGATAACTCGATTAGGATAACGGCCGTGGAAGAAGCGACCGAGGTTGTGGAAGAAACACCTGATACGCAAAGTGAAAAGTCTATGGACAGCATATGCAAAAGAAAAGATATAGTGAGTGCCGTAGAGTTTGTGAACAAATTTTTCGCAATTATCAAAAACGGTAGAAATAAAATATTATTTTCTTATCCGCAGGTTTCTATGGCGACGTTCAAACTGTCGAAAGTTGAGTTTATACAACAATCTTGTGATTATTCTTCCATTATCAAGATTCAAGTTTCCAACATTGACAATGATGAGTGTTCATCTATTCCTTGGGACGAATTTCAGGTGAGCCAAATTACATTTTAATTGATGTAATATAAAGTAAATATACATATATACATATATATATATACACACATATATATATACATATATACGTTATGCTATATTATTATATAATTATGCTCTTTTTAAATGAACAAAATTCTTTAATTGTACTGCTGCAATAAAAATTTATTCTCTTTCTTCTTTTACTATGGAAATTTGGTTACTTCCACATAATATAGCTTATTTATTCAGCATTATTTATGTGCTAATTTAAAATACCACGAATATAATTAAAAAATTATATTTATATAACAAATCTTATATTTTGTAATAATTGATTGATATTTGAGTTTCAACCTTAAAAAGTCACTTCTTTCCACGCAACTATACATATTTTGTAATTTAAAGGAAAACTGCATTTTTTATGATTATAAATCATAGTAAACCTTTCCAATTAGAGTATATATTTGAAATAGCGGGTTACTTGTGCATAAGCTACTAATACTTGAGTAGTTTCGCAGTAATTTGCTCATTGTTTTTACATTATATAACCAGTTGACATTATTATAAATGTATATTTATACAATTTCTGTCTTTTAACTTTTTTTGCATGCCTCTCCCGCGTCTCTCCTTCTCTTGTGAATGTTTTTATGTGGCACTTGTGGCAGGTCAAGAGAAAGGTATTGGCAAAACCATTCATACATTTATTAATCTTAGACACTGTTAAAAATGCATGTTGATATTGAGCTACGTCACATTGCTGTTATCACACTGTTGATGAATCTCGTAGAATCAATAAAACTTTAATAATGTTCTAATAAGTAAAAAATGTAATACTGTGATTACATAACGATATACATATATCTGTCATACCATCATTAGAAGTTGCAAATTTTTATGCAAAAAGAGCTAACCAAATAGAAATGTATTAAAAAATTTATGTATTCATATTTGTATCATATTACATATAATGATAATTATTTTTTTTTGCAACATTGCTTTATTAAAATGGAATAATTTCATTATGTGTTTCTGCTTTTATCTTTCTTTCACAATTACAGAGTAATTCTAGAATTAATAAAAATATAATTTTTTTTATTATTGAATTAGATTTTTTATTATTATGCTTACGATGTAAATTTTGCTTTTGATTTCTTATGATTTCCATATACAATTGATACAAATTCGATTTTAAAGTTTCTATTGATTGCGAAAATAATATCGCATGGTATTGTAATGAGCTTGCATTACAATATTTATAGTAATATATATATAGCCTGACTTTGCTAGGTATTGTAAATATACATACATTATTTTATTTGCTTTATATATTACTTTAGATGGGATTATCAATATTGCTTCATCTGTTAGATTATATAGAATCGCTTTAGCGCATCAATATGCTTTTGCATCTGAATGTAAGCTTTCATGCATTTAATAATAATTCTTAATCCAAAATGGCTTTTGGCTTTGAAATTTCTTATTAATACATGTAAAGAGATAGATTTTTCATCCTGTAATTAACAGATTTAATAATTACGAATTGTCGAATTGCTTATAATTTATTATTAACTAAAATTATCGTTAATTCATCAACTCATTTAGTGTACAAATCATGTTTCATCTAATTTCACAAGACGATATTACAATTTGAGCAGTAACGTAATCCATATGGAGAATAGATATTTTATTAGCTATATTAAAATACAGTTTCCAGATCTATTCGAATTTAATATGTTCACGCATTCTGTTTGCTAGACCAAGTTCAGTTCGCGATCTCGAGGCTGGGTAGAGTTACCGTCCGATTCTGAATGCAGATCACGTATTAAGCTACGTTTGGATCACTGCTTGAAAAATCCGGAAGACTCCCGTAGATTGTCGGACGCCAGTCAGAAAGACACGAGCGATAGTAGTAGGCTGGCACCTCAAGACCGCGCTAGATTGTCTGAGCAAGATACATCGCGTGCGTCCGGCATTAATGTGCATGACAAAGAGAGCGTTATGAATTTATTCGAGGATAAGCTAGAGATGAGAGTCGCTAACGTAGGAATGTCATTATCGATGAGCTCGGTGACGGGTTTAGCGGATTTAGCGGAGGATGAGATCATACCTAAACCAATTCCTATGCAGGTAGGTGTGCTGTTAAGCAAGATTGCCTAGTGCATCTCCTGGATGTGATCTTCTTTCGACCATAATCTCAAGATTTATTATCAATAACACACACGTTATATTTTCAGATATACTTAGAAAATATATCGTTACGTTTAAACGAGGATCGTCCGCCAAATAATATAACATCCCCTGGCCCGATCCCGATAGATTTGAATATTTCCAGACTCAGGATAGCGCGGGACTTGAGCGGTGTGTTTCACATCGAACCCGTTGGTAAGTAACACTCGTCGTGTTGAGCGAAGCGTTATCCATTTGTTTCTGCCACTTGCAGTTGACACTGAGTTGACTTTTCTGTTCCGATCTTTATGCGATCTTAATCTTAGTTACGTCGTCCCTGCGCCTGTGTAAATATATGTACCTGTGAGTTGGTATTACATGTAGGATTTTTACATTGCGCAAGTGGCAGATTTCAGTTTGAGAGTAATTAATATTACATATTGCATAACTGTTCTCTGCACCCAGGCGGCCTTTCGAATGTGAGCATTGATATAACACATGTAGACATGTAGCTTTAGATCTCGCTGCTTATTATTATCGCACAGCTTAATATTATTTGATCTAGACATAATTGATAATATGTAGATAAAATATTAGTACATTTAAGCAAGCATGAATTACGATCTTATTATTATGTATATAAAGAAAAATTTGTTGATCTACAAGTAGCAGTTATCCTACTTTGCATTATTAATCATTTAAAATTTTATTTTACTTATTAGACTTATAGAATATATCTAAAGATAGGATATATCTAAAAATAGGAGAATTGTTAATAGACATTCTTTTTTGATAAATTTGAGATCAGTTGTCTAATTTTGATAATTTATTTATTATGAATAATAAGCAAACATTGAATCTCAAATTGATCAAAAAATGTTCTTTGTTATAAGTACATATATCTTAGTTAATACAATTTATATTATTCTCTTATAATCTATATATATTTTTTATCATAAAGATTATATATTTTATATTGCACATATCTTTGGCATTGGGTGTAATTAGACATCTATATTTTAGTATATTCATTTTTTTTCAATTATTATCTCTTCTGAAAGAAACTAAATAGTGTTATGTTTCTATGTTTTTGTTGGAGTTTACAATATAATTTCCACTAAATCAAATAATGATTTTCTTCTTTTTAGTAACTACAATAGATGAGAGCTATTCAAATATGGCATTATCAAATGACAACAGCCACACGCTTAAGAGTGCGGAATGCGAGAGGGAATTGAAAGCTCTAAGACAATCTAGTAAGCAGCTGAAATTGGATAACGAAGAATTGAGACGTCGTATGGGAGCGTTGGAAAGACTGTCGGAGGAAAATGCGAGATTAATACGCGTGAAAGAGGAATCAGATATAATAAGATCTCGTTTGAGCGCGGCGGAAGACGATATTGCGAGTCTTTTAGAAGAAAAGAAACTCTTGCACGAAACTATTTCGGAGCTGCGAAATCAAAGACTGGAAGACGGTCCTGGAGGTAGTAATAGAGCTTCATGGTCTATTAAGAGATAGCATACCAGTTGTTTTGATTGCTCCAAATGTTGTAGTTCTAATAAGTCCTAATCAGTTACATTTTCTATAACGCAAAAACATTTCTTTTGATAAATTTAATATATCTTTATGTAAAGGAAAAAGGCTATTAGTTTATTTAAATAAAATAAAAAAAATATTTTTAACAATATAATTTTCAACTTTACGTATGTGAGTTAATGAGGATTAGAATGATGTAAATTTTTTTGGAAACACTATCAGGTCTATAACTGTACTTTAAAACATATTATTCTCGTCTGCCGTAATTATGCTAGTAACTGCCGTTTAGGTCTTTTGCTTAAAATATCAAACGCAGTGATAAGAATCGTATAGATGCGTATACGACGCATATACAAACTTAAATGAAAAACTATCAACTTTCTTACCGTGAACGAATACAAGGCGATAATAAACTACAATATTAGCCTGTTTTTTGCAAAATTGGTGATTGGTCGTACGAAACGATGAGTGATAAATCGCCTGTGTTTCGGCTGGGTTTATGAGTAGTGTAGAAAATTACGTATAATCGTATTTATTATATTATGCATATTTTTTGTTATAAGTGTATGTATAGATAAATAACAAATGTTTTGTCTATACATACATGTTCTTATACGATATACATATCCTTCTGAAAACGAAATAATGGTCTTAAAATATAATAAAGACGTAGATAAATCAAGAAAAGCGATTTGTTTAGAACAATTGGATTAATATCTATATTAATAAGGAAATGTGCTAAGTCTTTTTCATGTTTCTTTGTTTTAATATGAAAATTGAAATCTACTTGAGCAGTATACTTGCATATTTGTGCATCGTACTTGTGAAATGTATTTATATCAGGACTTTAGGAGGATGTGTGCATACATGTACGGAATAAGCAAGTACACTAGTCAATACATCACAATTTAGGCATATCGATTGATTCTACAATTGGTTATATTTGTATATTTTGTTTTCCGTGAACGTAACGATCTGTAAAAGCATCCTTTGAAGCACAATGATTTAAAACAGACGATTGTAACTTAGTAATATATGCTAGTTGAGCCTACGGATAGATTTTAAATAGGAATTGTGACCTGGTGGTATCGCATTGTATCGAATACATAATTTTGTATTGACTGATTTAATGATTCATCGAATGGTGAGAATTATAAATAATAACAGTGATGGACGTTTCAATAAGACTGTATAAAATTCGGAGATGTTGTTGGTCTATAGTAGTCGCTCTAGAGTCTCCTTGAAATAATTTATATGAATGTTAGAAACGGTGAATTGACTCGATGAATTTTTAAAGGAGAGAATTGTAATATGATGGATTGCGAATGATGGTCCTTTTACAACATCTTTTTCAGTTAACAATTGGTCCCGATAATAGCTTCCTTAGAGTTTGATTTCGATAGATTTAGTTTCTACGACGGATTGCTGGTCGATCCTACATAAATGGAAAGTATTTTTTTAGTGCGTACGAATACATGATGCGATTAAAATTTGTTTCATAATGTAAATTTCTGCTCTTAATATACAGAATTTCATGCATCATAGATATGCCATTTAGATAGATTTCGATTTAGATGCGACTTCGAACGGTGCGTTCTCTTGGCAAATATTTTCTAATAGACGAATACAAATGATCGTATATGTATGTGATGGCGTAAAATTGCTTGAAACGGTTTGGTGCAATAAGATATAGTTATCTAATATTTGACTAGTGAACGCAATGACTGAAGGTAGTATATAACATATGTAAGCTTAGAGAAAGGATGAAAGGTAAAAGTTGAAGTTTTTGTTACTTTCAGATATCGGATAAGCTTTTTATAATGCACATATCGTACAATGAAGGATTTGCTTATATGTATAACACATTTATATGGTCTGATAATCTTTTGTATTGCAGGAACATATTTTCCTTGCAGTTTAATTGTATTGATGTCTCTTATTTTTCAAGTCTGATTTAGATCAACTTCCTAAAGTTTGATTATAGTTCCTTTTTGGAGAACCAATTTCTTTACTGTTAATACAAACATGTTTAGTCTTAATTGATATATATCAAACACGTTTTTATCGTTTATTAGAATATCGAATTAAAGTTATAACTACTATTTTTAATCTTTGAAGTTTTATATATAAAATTGATACTTTAAATACACCTGTGTGTATATATATATATATACTGTCTCTTATACACA
>VBVR01000118.1:0-75923 GCA_011638315.1 Tetramorium parvispinum | reverse complement strand
AAATTATACGTTGATATAAAATATCTCTGTCACAAGATATTTATGAAACACCTTGAGCTACAAAGTATTCTCCGTCTCTCCATTTTACGATATTTTGTTTTCTTTGACGATAATGATGGGAATGTACAATTTAATATAACGTGCTAACAACTTTGCGATAGATTATACGATTCTCTATCTTGTTAGATAGATTAGATTGAACATCAGATAAATCTTTCGAGATTAATTTCTCGATCCTTTGGTAGCTGTACTTGGCTTACGCTTGTGTTCTAATTATGTGCAGATTATGTACGATCAAATAGACTCTATACATCAGTTTTTCGCGTGTGGAGAAACAGAGAAAGAGAATGCTTGTAATTCGTTTTCAATCACGCACTTTTAATGATGCGTAACCGAGGGAAAACCGAAAGCCCCTTGAATGAAAAATGTCTTTCCGACCAGAAGTGGGTCAACGATCAAAGGAAATATTTACTGTCGATTTCAATAAATGTCTGCTTGATAGCAAAATTTAATTCCAATTTAATGTAGGAATTATAATTTGGTACCTCGAGAAGGGGAAACAATTTTAAAGATATTTTTACTGCTTCATATTAAATATTTTTATAATTAACTATTATGATTTTGTGAAATTCATTGATTTTTAGAGTATTTTATATACTGAGCGAAGAATTTCGAGCGAAGATTAATAATTTCCGAGTGTGTAGAGACATATTATTTTGTTACTACCGCAGTAGATTATTCGTGTATAGTTTGCCAAACAGAACCACAAAACAAGATTTGGCTGTTGGTTGAGCTGGTCTTGTATGACTGAACTTTCTTAATATCATACTGTAAATTTGTTTAGGAAGCGGAGTCTCTGCTTACTAGAAATCCGCAACTTCGTAAGCCGCTCGCCAAACTCCTTTTCATTTTCATTTCTAAAAGTGGAATCTCGCCTCTATTTATCCTCTTTGCAAATATGTTCGCCATCGCGGTTTCCTTTGAAATCCTCTAAAAATCTGCATTTCGTTTGATCGTTCATCTAGCATCAAAGTCTGTCTTAAATGACTTCTATTCAAGTAGTATAAAAATCAGAAAATGTACATAGAATAAATGTATTGTAAGTATATGTCATCGAAATATACTATACTCGTTTCATCACGAGTATTAATTTTCAGGAAATTAAAATTATATTTTTTGTTTAGCTTCTGTAATTATATGTTGTTAGTCAGTATTCATGATTATTAATTAAACTGCCGTCGTTAAAAAAAACTGAGTTTTTTGTTACGACACTATTCTACAAATTGTTTCTTTGACAAGCATTGATCGCAAAATTAAATTGCGTCTCTCTGTGCGAGGGGACATAAAAAACGCCTTTACAAAGTGCTTTTATAAGAAGTCTTTATTTCTACCCCTCTGTGCTCGTCACAATAGATGTTACGTCGCGAAAATGTCACGTTAAGAAAGGGTCCGAAGGTTTGCATCAATGATAAAGATGCGGAGAGTCAAACCTGTTGCCTTCTTTATTCAAAGCAGCGAGAGGAATGGGAAACGTCTTTAACGACTCGTTACACAAAGCGCGTTTTATTGATCAAAATACGGGGCGCCGTGCTCCTCAAAGAGACTATTTCTCAATATTTCCGGCGTGGAATTCAATTAATTCTCCAAGAGCGGCCACTTATGAGTATTCCGGCGTCGCGCCGGTTTATCATACCGGCAAAATATTCGCGAAACAAAATTTGATTATGTTTCCTGCGTGATGTTATGATACACCCCGTACAATATCCTCTTTGTAATCAGTTGAATGAATTTGTATTTAAAATGAAATTAGTGCGGCATATGTAATTTAAAACTACATCTCGTTCAAAATACGGTTTATTAGAATTAATTTGCTTGTACGAAACGGCAAAGTCAGTCACATATCGCGACTATAACGCGACCGACTGAGTATAACATGAGTATAAATTTATGAGATATTACAAGATATCTCGAACGAGCAGACTGCGGCGAAACATGTATGATGTAGCTGCGCACATTGTGGTGGTTTAAATAGCAGTGGGCGTTCTTAATCGACGAAAACAAAAGGCCAGCGGCTTTCACTGTGGTGTTATATGCACTATAGAAATTGGTCCGAGTGATGGTGTTTCGTACGTGCACGGAGACGCGTTCGTGTGCAAATTATATTGTGAGGGAGACAGCGCGATCTTCTTGAAAGGGCTCTTTTGGAAAGAGGCGCAAATTATTACTCACAATAACTTGTGCATTATATGAAAAGAATAGTCTCTCTTAAACCCAATCTAACTTTCAAATTAAACACTCGCTTGAAATAGAACGCAAAGAATCGATTCTGGGAGACACTTATTGGTATGTTTTATTTATTAATCAAGTAACTAAAGCTACAAATTTATTTCATATTTTATTTCTCTTCATTCCTTTATTGATCAAGCATTATTGGCTGGTTAAACGATGTGAGAAATTAGATCGATATCGTTACCGCTAGAGTCTCAATAGTACTTCTTCATTATACGCCAAATGCATACGCTAGATTGAGCATAGTTAATCTTGATCTACATCTCTCTTGGAGAAGTTGAAAGAGCACTTGCTTTGTTTGGCATACGTCGCCGTAATATAATTAAAGCCAGTCGATTTCAAGTTCCGAGAACAGTTCTGGGAACTTCAAAAGTTCTTCGTCTTGTTTAGTTACATCCTCATCCTTCCCGGCGCAGTATTCCATGTCGTTCCACTCCAAGTAGTCGAGGACGGCTGTGGTCAGACCGAGCGTGACTACTTACTGCCGTTCCAGAAGCTCGCGTAATCTTTCACGAGAGTATTATTCTTCGATCCTACTTCTAACACAGTGCCCAAATTTTCCTTTAAATCGTAGAATAAATTCTATTCATCAAAAGTAAGTTCTCGAGATATGAATCTTCTTAGAGATTATTTAAGACGTAATTTAAGCTTTGTATAAATTTCCTCTTTTTATATATATATATATATATATATATATATATAATTCATACATTGTCCACATAATAAAGTAGGTCAGTCAAGTTTTACATACGTAGCAAGAGGATTAAAGAACACTTTATCAATTCTCCGAGTTAAGCATTCTTTTTTTCGCGTCTTAAATATTTATGAGCGAGGACTCAAGAACGAAGAGCGTCCTGTTTGCGGGACGTGTCTGATCATTTTATCGTCCATTGAATTCCGCCGTAATCAGCGCCAAAGGTCTTCTTCACGGCATCCGCGAGTCCTGTATCTTCGATCAGTAATTTCCCTTCTACGCAGTCGTGACGAAAGCAAACGAGAGCGAGCGTTTCTATGCAAATAGAATTCAGATTGTCCGCATCGCGCGCGGCGCTTTCTAAATTTATTGGACTCTGCGCGCTCGACACCTTGGGTTTGCCATCCGCGGTGCGAGCGGTGCTTCGAGCGAATAAATAAAATTTTCAATAAATGTCCGTCACATGCGAAAACAGATCGCGAGCGCGCGAAATGCCAAGAAGTGGCGAGCGAACGTCCCTGTAGAAATAATTACGTTCGAGCCTGCAGATTAATCAGAAAACTTTGATTTGCGCGACGCGAAACATTAATCACATTCACATGCATAACGCGGCACTTGTTATCAACTAACGCACCCATCCCACGTGATTTATCGTCGCCGGCTCGCGGCGTCGCACCGCTTGCATGACGAATGACAAACTATCGATGAACGAGATGCGCATCTTTCCTGGAACATGTGTATTTAATTTTACAGGACATGCAGTTTGCGCGCGAGCGAATCCGTTCGGCGTGATTATCAATATTTTTCACGGACGCGCCAACAATGCAGAACGCGACGGTGACGCTCGTTATTCCGATTACATCGGGTCTTTAAATTATAAATTATTAAGTATTAATTATGCATCGAATTAGGATAGTCCGCGATAGGATTATCCGCGATTTCGTCGTTCTGTTATCTCATGTTCGACGTTGCCGCCGTCACACAGGTCGAACACGAGTGTCTTACGCGCAACAGTAAACTTTAAATGGATGATTAAAGTTGCCTAGCGTAATAAATGATTTAAGTGATTAAAGGAGGCCCGCGTGGGTGATTAAGCTTACGGATGCCGGCTGGACTGTCGATCATAATATCGCGTATCGATCGCGCGTTTCGCCACGAGATCGTAATAATTCTCTCGTTATTGGCCTCGAAAAGGGTGCAACTTTCGTGAAAGATTAATGTCGTTTGCTAAGCATAGATATATTCTTGTCTTACATTGTTAGAAGCTCCCGCCCTCATTTTACGAGAAATCCCGGTGGTATAACACGAGTCTTTTGTACGGCCTTGTCGCGCGTGTTGTTTGAGCTGTCGCTGTACCGGTTGCTCCGATTTAATGGAAAAGCGATAGTGAACTTGTTAGAGATCGGCAATATTCTACCAATAATTTAATACGAGCGACGGTTATGCTTTTAAAGAATATAACATTTTTTCTCCTCTGTAAAAAACAATTTTTTAACGCTAATAATTTTTAAATAATTTTTTCGCTTCCGTTGAATCTCGCAGGCACGCTCGTTAGGATTTGTCGTTTAAATAATCCCATCTGGATACATATCTAATTTAATTCTCAAATCTCGCGCCGCAAGTCGTTATCCCCCTTAATTAGTTTAAAGCTTGCAACGTCTCGTACCGCTAAAAGGAGGCTTATCTGCGACGCTTCGTACGAATGGGGCTTGAATCGTATAAATGGATGTCTCTCATAATTTAGAAATCTAGACCGAAAGGGCTTTGAATTGACAGTTAATTAAATTCTTCGCTTGTCGGTCGAAGATTTCCGAAATAGTATCTGGATCAACAATTTTGATATTTCTTATCTTTGTGTTCACGCGAGAGAGCTTCATTTCTGCCATTCTATTTCCATCTAATTTACGAAGGATATAAATGTCACGACTCGTTTTATAAGTCGAGAGTCGCTTTTATTAGCTTTTCTCAGTATATTTTTGGCGTATATCTTTTAAAATCACCCCCGACATTGCGGCGTTGATGTATATAACTGTCTTTGGAATGGAAAAAACGAGTCACCGTCATCGATACATCAATCGTACGATATATAAAGCATAAAGAGGACTCAGAGGACCCTCTTTTTTCCGGCTATCCGTTTAGGTGCAAAAATTGTAGACATATAACGCAAAATCGATGAGAGAGACGATAACATCATTTGGGCGACCCTCATCATTACCGTCCCTTTCGTTAAGCTCGCTCAATCGCAGCAAATATTTTTTGAACGATCTGTCATTGGGAGAGGACCCTTCGCCGTACAGTCTGTGCCATTTCCAAGAAAACGATGCCTACGCCGCTCCGGCTCGTTAATCACCTCTGTTCGCAGAAAACGAGGCGGCTCCGAACTTCGTACGTCCACGCGTGGGACGATACGGAGGAGTCATTGATAGAGCGAGGAGATCTCTTTTATAATCTCGTCTCTACGTCACGAGAAAGTGGCGTGACATGCATATCGTGGCGCATTCTTCGAATAAAAGGCTTGGGTAAATCGGTGGTTGCATTATGTAAAATAAATTGGCAGACACATTCGCGGAGACTTGCCATGCTCGGATGAAAATAGAGTAAAACACAGCATAGAATCAAGATTACGCTTTTCGGTAACGAGACGCGGTGTCGAGCACAATACGAAAAAGTAGACGATAGAAATAGATTACGATTGTCAGATTGAAGTGCCGGCATGTGCGTACATCATGGCGCGCGATTAAGGCTGCCTATAGTTCGACGCAAATTTGAATACGCACGCAAATTTTGATAACGCGATTATCCCAGCAAACTGTAATTACTACGTCGATCGAGTAACTCGGCATCTAATGCAGCGGTATGTATTATCGCGAATGCTATTAAAGTAGCTCCGCGTCAATTTTCCGGCTCGGCGATCTAAACTCTCAGACAAACAGCTGTAATCCGACTTAAATATGCTAAAGTTACCACAATGTATTCTCTTGTATTTTCTCTCTCTCTCTCTCTCTCTTTCTTTCATTTTCCCGAGATAATTTGTAAACGCGTAAAAATTGTATTATACGGATGGTTTATTTCTGGTAACAAGATTTTTCGAAATGATTTTTTTTCTGTTATGTAGAAATAATTTTTGTACCGAGAAAACACTACATGATGAACCTAAAAAGATATTTCCTGAAACACTAACCGAGTTAATTACATTTTTAATTCAACACTTCTTTAATATACATTATTTTGTAATTAATTAGCATTTTTTACTTTAAGTAAAATTCGATTAAGTAAAATATTGATTAATAACTGTACATATCAGATCTGTACATCTCATGAAAGAAATGTAGAGAGCAATTTAAAAAATGGTAAAGAACTTTTATTCTCTTTACGGGATATTCATTAAGCAGAAATACATTGACAAGAACAGAAAGCTCGATAATATTTTGCGAGACCTTGCACTGAAAGAAAAAGACGTCCGCCTTTTTCGCAGAAGCGAAGAAAGAGGTTTCGTCTCCTCTTCAAATACCTACGACTTGCAGGGCAAGTGCGAATGCATGTAACATCGGGCAATGATGATAAAAACTTTCTCGAGAGTCCCGGTGCGCTCGAGTATTCAAAGTCTCCTCGTATCTGCTTATCAACCGTGTATAGCGATCCTCAGGTTCGTCGTTCTTGCGAAACTATGAAGTTTTCGTTTGTCAAGGGTTACGTAGCCACTCGTTCGGAATCTCATACGGTTGTAACTTGTAAGTGGACCTTCTAGCGAGACTTATACACGGGACGTAGTAATCGTTCGTGAAAAAAGGCTACGGTGAGAATACAAATGCGTTCTTCATGCTACATAAAAGAACGTATCTGTAACGTGGCGCACGTTGGATGTGGCATCGACAGATCGGAAAACACTTTGTCACTCGCCATTGCGTCTCGTTTAAGTGCGCTTCATTCGTATGTTTACAATTCTTTCGAGGAGAAATTTTGTCCAGTTTGTGCTGTAGTCGGCAAAGCTTTTCTATTGAAAATACAGTTTTAAATGAGAAGTAGCATGCATGCAAGATGATATACTATATAATCTCCAGATATAAATGTTTACGTATAATCATATAACAAATTCATGATATTGTTTTGCTTTAAATCTCAACGCCCAAAATGCACTTCAAGATTATTAAATAACGTTATATAATTTTTCTTCAAAAATGTTTTCCTTCATTCTTCAATGCCGAACGGAGAAGTTAATAATTTTTTACGATGCTTCGTATCATATAGGTATTAATAATATTTCGTGCGTCATTTGAGATAAGAGGAGAAATTTTATTTAGGAATCGAGCAAATCCACATATTTCCGCTGAAGAAAATACCTTTCAGAATATATGAGAGTCCGCCAGATCCCCGATATCTCCCTGTGGAATTCATGGTCACATGGTCACATTGAGAACTAAATTTTCTAGAAACGTTTACTTTGTCAATAAACTAACTTAAATGTAAAGACGTGGCATAGAAGAAGATGGAACAGAGAGAAAGAAATATCTGGGAGCATCTGTTCAGGAGACACTTGAACGGAGAAACGAGCAATTGAATACTTCTACAACCAAATTTCGTACGAGATAGCAAGAATTTACATTGCCTCATTCCGTAAGGCACCCTTGCAATCTGCCGAAGTATTCGAATATTGCGCTCGATGATCTCACAAATGCCAGGAGAATTCTATCGCCCAAAGAAAGCTTGCTGATAGTGTGCTTCTTGCTGAAGTCACGTCAAAAAGGGACAATTCAACAGAAATATCTGTATCAATAAATTAGCTCGCTCAAAAAGATAAATTGAATTTCTTGTAACAACGATAAAGTTTTAAAAAAAAACCTACAAAAACGATCTTCATTATCTGGACGTTGCTTAATCGATTATTTTTTGATAAATTTTTTATTTTTAATTCTAAATAACTCTTTGCAGAAAAATAAAATTTAAATTAAAATATGCGATTTAAAATAATGTTTCGGATAAGTGATGCCTGCGCATATGCATGGGCAGGGGGGAGCAAGAAGGGGCATTTGCACCCCCCCTGTAGTGAGAAAGCTTTAATACCAAAAGACGTATAATTATCAAACTCTACATAACAATCAATGTGGAAGTAACATTTTATGTCATGCCCCCCCCCCTGAAAAAAATCCTGCGGACGCTCTTGCGCATATGTATTATTATATAAATGAAATTGTCACGTATTTCGTATGACTTTTTGAAGCTCTATATCACATATGTTTGTACGCAGTTAAATAATGAGGTGTGTACATTTCGCATGTCATTCTAAAAATTGTGCATTAACTTTCAGTCCAGCTGTTAGTTCGGATTAACGCTACTTTTTCATCACAAGTTTCGCAGAGAGCAGAATTTCGGACAGACTGTTTATCGGGAAAGTTAATATCTCGGTATTTCGGCATGATGTAATTGACGGAACGTGGGTTTTCATTACAGAATAAGCCACAGTATAGTTTCCTAGGAATTCAATTTAGTCCCACTGGCCAAGGACTACGTAGTTTAACATGCATCAAAGGGGCGGAAGGGTTTAATGAAACATGGCCGTGATCTCTGGTAACACTTTCCTGCGTACGAACGAAAATGATCCTGTGACCTTTCGCGGAGCGACAATCCCCGGAAGTGAACCAATAATTAAACATTGACTTCATTAGCGTCGCAAAGTGGAATTTTCGTATCGCTCGTTAAGCAGATTGACTCGCGAACATTTTATAAAAATTATGTCGTGAGCTTCAAATAATAATAAAAATAAAGCTTTTATTCAATTAAATAGATATAAATTCCGTACTTTGGTATTTTATTATCAGAAATTCAATTATATAATAGCAATTGAAGAGGATTCTATTGAAGAGGATGTGAATAACGGATGATAAGCGAGATTAAATTATTGCAGCGTCGAATTTTCACAAATGTACGTGTATATTTTGTTTCCATAAATTCGCATACACTTCTCATATGTAGAAGTAAGAGCGTACGTTATGAAATGTAGCAGATGTCGCACAGTGCCTCATGTGAATGTGCGTGGAAAAAATTGAAACTATTATTGCATCTTCTTAAAATTGAGCTGTGAAGAATGCATCCCCCTATCTGTTAATGGTTTCCGCAACAAACTTTGTAGATCTTTTCTCGAGTGTAAATCTTCTCTATCTCTGAGAAGTTTATATGCGAACTTCTTTAGCAGAACACCAAGCTATTGCTCGACTCGACTAAATTATACAAACATTTCAAACATTCCGACGAAGTTTATCTGACATTTACATCCAGTGTTATGGGGAAGTTTCTTTTGAAACATTTGTTTCGTCTGATAACTCGATGCTTTATATTTCAAAAGTCTCGAATAAGGAAATATACCACGCGACGTGGAAAAATCATCTCAATTTTCATGAATATCGAAGTTTGTTTGTTTAAATTCAGCGTCCACGCTGTAAAATGTGGACTACAGGTGTCACATGGTCTTCTGGACGCAGACGTGTGTTATAATTGTAACTATCATATGCAGAGCTTGACGTCATGCGCATCACCGAAATTGGGCTTGAAGCGTCACTAATCTAGCGCCGTTAATAACGTTAATTATGTTACGGGGCGGGTGACAAATATTTCATAATTACGTTATACCAGAATCACTGTTTATGCTCGTATCTTATTTGTATTAATCTCAATATCAATCACTACACTTCAATATCAATTACAATTCTCGACGATTTCCCTTGACCCCCGTAACAATTTTACTGATTCTGTCGTATAAACTGTTTTTATTGAGAAATGTTTGCTTTCTCTGATATTATCATTCTTCTATTCTTGTTAATTATAAGTTTTCTAATATCAGCTTCTTTAACACAATACCAAATATCATATTTTGGTAGATAAAATCATGTTCGAATGCGCAACGCGCATACGCTTTCATGTTCAAAGGATATAACCAAACGCCCACAAAGGCATACGATCGTAGTTAATGTCAACGACATCTGACCGAAATTTGCAAATCGTTTCAGAGTTTACGCGAAGCTATAATATTACGAAGGTACTTTGAGTCAGCTCCATTGGAACTAGCGTAAATCCGGAAGTGGTATAAATAAACTTTAAATCAGATCATGCAATATCCAAAATAAATCTTGAACGAAATTAATGTAATGAATAAAATAAATTATTGTTACTGTACATATAATATTATATAATTTTTCATATTTTTTATGTCGTAAAAATATAAAAATTCATTGAAATATTCAATAAGAAATTTAAATTTTTCCATAAAGACGCAAATAAATCGGCTATATTCTCAAATCTATACATCGATATCTACATTGAAAGATACGAATTTTATAGGACGCAGTAAAAAATTTATTGCCATATTTATTGGGAAAGGCTACACAAATGCTGATAGCGCACATCACGACGCTCCAACGACAGACGTCAAACGTTACGCATTTTCAGCACTCGGCGAACCGCGATATTCCGTTCATTATCATTTTCGCCCGGCGTATCCCACGTAAACTACAGTGTAATATATCCGCGATCATAAACGGCACGTCGCGGCCACCACGGGATTTAATTCATCCCTGACATCGGGACGATCATTTAATTATAGCGCAGCTGGCACGTATTTCGCATATTATGTAGCAGATTAATTCGATTCGTATCTCGTCGAATTTTCATAAATCCACGTGGACGGCGAATCATAGTCGCCGATATCGCGCTACCGGCGCCGTCACGTTCTCCCTGAAAAATTAATGTCAAAACGTGACAATCGTCTTATGCGAGCCACGTACACGTGACTCGGATTCACGACGATCGATTAAAACAGGATTTAACGGGATTGTATAAACGCCCAGTTACCTTGAGCGTTGTGGAAATAATGGGGAATGAAATGAAGTGGAATGCCGGAAACATCGAGCAGGTCATGCCAGTATTTTATTTCTCATAATAAATTCTACGAGCTTTGTTATCGAGTTGCTTTTATAAACTTCATCCACGATCTGTTCTGCCAATTTGGCGATTAATTCTTCCATAATATAAAATATGTTTTTGCGATCTTTAACATTAAATGCCGATAATTAAGTTTGTAATTAAAATTCACGTTAAAAATTAAATTCAATATTAAATAAACGCAATTTATATTATATTTTATAAATTGAATTATTACACAAAGACACGGAAACATAATGCTGATATTTCACGATTTTTATTTTAATCAAAGAAGATGGAGATAAAATACTTTTTAAACCATTGATATTTTAAAAGAGAGAAAATTATTTAGTAACCTAAATAAAGTCGCAACTCAGTTTGTGAAAATGCACAGCAGTTGAAGAATAATACGAAAACGATATTGTGCTGTCAGCAGAGAAGGTAAATCATCCGGAAATCTACCGTTTTCGAGATGTCAAATAAAATATAAAAGGGCATCGATCCTTCCTGTGTTTTATTGTATTTTTTGGGCGCTTCAGTTCGTGGGTTCGAACTGAACGTAATGTACATTTGCGCAATATTCTCTGGGGCACATTCATGCACGATATTAGGTTTCGTCATTCTTCGTGTCCGTAAAGAATTTAATGAAATTGCATAACGAAAATCGACAAATTTCGACGACGCTGAAGATGAATGTCCTGATTTATCAGATATATTTCAATTTTCTCACGTTTCATCTATTATTGAAATTTCTTTCAATGTGATTATATAACGGTTATATGTAAATGTCGATAATATTTTATCATTATTGCACGTGATAATTATCACATATAATTAAATGCGAGGTAATTATAAATCAACGTGTATATCAAAGAGAATATTGAAGGATAGGAATATAAACGCTTCTTTTATGCAAAAATTAACGCGCAAGGAAGATTCACTGATCCGTGACCGATCACGTCTCGCTCCAGGTGACATGTCAGGACGAAGAAGGCAGCCAATGCATACCAAAGAAGACCTTCCTGGCGTTGCTGCGTTTACCGGAAGTCAGTTCGAATCTGGCGGCGTATTCGAGAACGGCGAGAATTATTCAGGAGGCGAAGAACCATAACGACATGGCTCATCTGAAGGCTCTCAGTAGCTCCGAGGAGAACGACGACGCGGAGATCTGTATACCCGGCAGTATCTATCTGGAGCTCTTCAGGGATCCGGCGTTACGTGCACATCTCAGCGTCATGGCGCGTACTCACAAGCTGCCCGAATTTCCTGGACGTCTTCTGGACGATAGCGAGGAGGTCGATTCGCGGGACCTGATTTCCGATGCGGAAAAACGTAGTCTTGCTACCTTGGCCAAAAACGACGATCTACCGGTCCACATACAGGATCGCGAGAACGATAGCGACGACGAGGAGAAGAGGAGCGTTTCTTCTAGGTATATATTTTCTGGAGACTTTTCTGATTCCTAAACTAATATAACTCTGAATAGGAAATATTTAATAATATATATATATAAATAATATAATAATATAAATAAATAATATAATTGAATAGAAAGAAGAAAAGGCTATTTATGGTCCGAGCCTGGTAGTGTAATAATAATATTTCTGTGTAAATTTTTATACATTTTTAATTTATGCGCTGATTATTTGTCAATCTTAAAATGCAGCTTTCTCATCAGAATAGTAAATTTACAATTCATTCAATTTACAATTGATTTAATTTTAAATATTTGAAACCTCCGCGCTAAATGGCAAAATACGAAATCGTTATATTTCACTGACTTTTTGTTCCGTTGTTACAAATAAGTACTATTTAATAATTTGTAATAATTAGTTTTATTATTAAGAAGATTATCGAAGATTACTAAGAGGATTATTATCGTAGCGCTCCATTTATTCAATTATCCGAATTAATCGATTTGTCGAATTAAGTGACAGTATGGACGAGATGCTGAGCAAGTTACTGAACCGCGAGTATCGTCAACGAGCACCCGGGATCTACGACTACCTGACCGAGCCAGATCCGGAAGTGGCCGAGTATCCGTTGGATAAACGTAACGTCGGCTCCCTGGCGCGGGACTTCGCATTACCTACTGGCAGACGTCACATCGCCTCGGTGGCTCGCGATTACGGTTTACCGAGCGGCAAGAGGAACATCGGCTCTCTGGCTAGGCAGAGCATGCTGCCACTGGGCGGCAAGAGGAACGTTGCGTCTCTGGCGAGATACTCCATGCTGCCGCAGACCGGTAAGAGGAACATCGCCGCGTTGGCCAGAGATTCCGCTTTGCCCTACGGCAAACGATATCTCGGCTCGCTGGCCCGAAACGGTGGATATCCGGTCCGTGGATACGACGACGGCAAGCGCAGCATCGCCTCGCTGGCCAGGAACGCCAACTGGCCCGGTTTCGACAAGCGAGGCGGCACCGCGCCGGGCAGGATGATCGTCCGGGTGCTCAACCGCCACGGGAGATCCCTGAGCGACGATCGCGA
This sequence comes from Tetramorium parvispinum, assembly GCA_011638315.1. Lineage (NCBI taxonomy): Eukaryota > Metazoa > Arthropoda > Insecta > Hymenoptera > Formicidae > Tetramorium > Tetramorium parvispinum. Next base: position 62,540 of record VBVR01000118.1, on the reverse strand, counting down.
GACGCACAGCGAGCCCTTGGACCTCCAGCAGCTCATCAGGCAGGCCCACGATGACGAGAATGTCGCCGGCAACTGGCCCACACCCTTCAGCGTCTCGGAGAATCTCGACGATAGCAGGGCGAAGAACAGATCGAACAGGAGGATCGAAGGCGCGACTTCGCAAACGAGGCACAAACGGCAGATCGACTTCTCCGACGAGTATCCGCTGCCCGTCGTGCAGAACACTAACATGCTTGATTACGAGGACATGATCGACGCGCTCGCCGATCACTACCCAAAAGCGGGGAAAAGGTTCATGGGTGAGTAAAATCGGAGCGCGACATTTCGGTTGGTACTCATTCGAGGATCCGCGGGAGATCGATCCCGTGGAATTGATTTTACATTTTACTCATGATACGTGTGAAACAACATTTCGTTCAGTATTAATTTATGGAAATCTCGTGAATTTTATTTTAACATTTATAACGTGACCGAAAGGTTCGGTCCATCCATCTCAAATGTCAAAGCGCTACCGGGAATTTATTGCGCAGAGATGCTTCCATTCTACGTAGGTCAAATTAAATTTTGTATTTTCTTTTTGCCGCTCAATATTTAACCTGGCTGATTGGTCGGCCAGTTTAAATATATAAATATAATCGCACTTTGTTTCCCCATGCACCCGCGACGCATCCACGGGGAGCGCGCCGTCGCTCGTTTAGCGATCCACAAAATTCCATAATAGCGTAGTAGGGAAGAAGCTGCGCCACGTCGAATGACTCGACACCGTCTGTTGTCAACCATAACTCTGTCGAGAACAGGTTCCGCGCCGGAGATGCCGGCCGACTCGGGCTACCCTGAAGTATTGCAACCGAGTAAGAGACATATCGGTGCCCTCGCACGTCTCGGCTGGCTCCCGTCGTTCCGTGCATCACGATTCTCTCGGTCACCGCGATATCTGGTCGAAAGGTCAGGCCGTTAGGCAGCCGCTCTCTCTCTCTCTCTATCTATCTATCTATCTATCTATCTATCTCTATCTCTATCTCCGTGTCCTCTTCTCCTACCTCGGTGTGATGTCAACCGTCTCTCGTCAGTACCTGTACTCAAGTAGAGCTGTATCTGCAGAGACTGAGAAAATATGTCATATCTATGTGTGTGTGCCAGTACCGACAGATCTATCAGCCACGTCACGTCACGTCCACGTCAATGATAACCCACCAAATATCAACAACCACCTACCACCATGTACAAATCACCACGTACAAAACAAAATGTTCTCCAATTGTGTCTTCTTCTTCTTCTACTACTACCACCACGATACAACCCCGGGACTCATCACGGTAGTTGGGTGTACAGTGTCTCGATGTAGTGTCTCGCTGTTAGAGACTAGACGGCTACACATTAGAACGCTGATAGTAGATCGATGTTAGACGATTAGACGGCGTAGAATCGGTGTATAGTTTGCCACGTTGATTCGTTGTTCTAGTTTGTAATTCTTTTATGTCTTATCGAGTGGTTCCCAACGTTAACTTTTTACCTTTCCAAAAATACCTTTAATTATTCACGAAAAATCACAAAGAAAAATCCATTCGGAAATTTCTGTCTCTCTGTATTTACGTAAACTGTATTTTCAAACTGTTATTTAACTCGACCGTTGGGAACCATGAGTGCCGTGATGCAGCATTTTTCTAGATACATTCAAAATAGCAGTGTTACATGGGAATGGTTTTTATGTCGTTTTACTTTTATTTTAATGGCCCATGCGACATTACGTGATTTTTCAGCGAAGCGGTAACTCGTGTAATCGATAGGCAGGATTAAAAACCATTGCTGAAGGACACTGTGTATTACATTTTGGTATTAGATGTTCAATATGTTGAGCGTTCTTGCGCTGTTGGAGTTTTTCTGAAAATATCAAATTAGACTAATCGGGAAAAATGATAACTAATTATATTAACAATGTAAATTTTTATGCTGTATATGCAAGACCCCCGTTTAACATGCATTTTATGTTATATAAATTCACTTTATGCGAGACACATAAATTATATGGATTATGTATGCATATGGAAATATATATTTAAAAGATATAAGAGTTTAATATAAAAAAATAAATATTAAAATTATAACAATAAAATATTTTTATCTTACTTTGAAACAAATATTAAATTAAAAAAGTTTTTTGTCATTTTATTTGAAATGGAAGAAGCAGTTACGGTTTTATTCATATTTATTCACAGAGCTATCCACAAACAAACATTTTTCTATCTCATTATACGAATCCATGTTATATGGGGGTATATTAATCATTAATTCATTAATTTTCTTTATTCTAATTTTTTCCTATAAAGAAAAGCATCTTTATAGAAAAAAAAACATTGAAATTTTTATATAAACAGTCAACAGCTAGTGTGCATGAATGAACTTTTTGTTTTTATCAATCTTTTGTGTCATTGTTTCCGTGAGATAAATGTCTGTGCTGACGCTATCAGCACCGCGCGCTATCGATTAGTTACGTGTTTAGAATTGATCCTATTGTGTGTGGTTGTCGAACGAGCGGCATTCTGCGAGACATAACGAGGGCGCAACTGAATTTCAGGGAGGATCCCGCAGATGGGTCCTCGTCCAACTACACCCCCAACGCGTCGGCTCGGTCGCTAAGACCGATCTTCACCCCGAAAACCCGCTACCTGCAGTCCCTGCACGGAGATTGTCGACATGGCTTCCAGAGGTTCCTGTTACCGGACATCGATAACTTCCTGCGGACGTCGAACTCCCGCGTCGCGTCCAACTCCATGTAAAAGCCCGTCGCTTCGCTGCCCGTCCCAGGGCGGCGACGCCGTACAAATTCCATTACATTAAACTCATGCGTTTTACTCAGCTAACCGTAAGGAGAGCGAGGGGAAAACGGATGTAAATATTCGGATCTTGAGTCTGACGTTCTTCCTTACTGGCTACTGATCATCCCTTGTCAACGGTAGATATGTAATATCTCGATCATCAATGATCGAATAATGATCTCTTAAAAATAATGATCATTCGGCGAATAATAATAATAATATTTAAAAATTGCTGAAAATCGAGATCAATTAAATTGAATAAAAAAATTGGGTCAAAATTCGGAACGAAAGTGAGGAAGTCCGTCAATATAATCAGCAACTAGTCCACTAGACTCGTTGAGAAGAATTTGATCTTGGTCGCAAGATCCGTCGATGGACAATAAGCTTACTGCTCGCCGACAATAATAGTTTCACGTAATCCTAATGTGACGCCTTAAATGTGCCGTCTGTATCGAACAGATTTTAAATCCGTTATGCGGAAAGCATACGTCTGAAAAGAAGATTTCAATTTGCAGACAGAAATTTCTCTCGCTCAATGTTAAGAAAAGAAAAGAAATAAGAATCTTCCTCCGCAGTTATACAAGTTTCTGAATGTTATGTAAAAGGACTTTGTCAACGATAGTTTCTAAATTTACGAATTTCCGTAAGCACGCACGTTTCTCTTGATAGTTTGTATCTCGATCTATTCCTCCTAATGTCGATGTATAGCAACACATGTATCTACCGTGACTTTTGTAATTCGTATTTTCCGAAGCAAGGCGAGAAATATCCTTGATCGACGGGACAACAATAATATAACAACGATCGGTCGGCTCACGGTTCGCAAATTTGGCATTGATCTCCGATCATTAGCGCCACTTAATATCGATATCATTGATAAATCACTTTCGAGCAGTTCCATCGAGCAATACCTCGTAAATCTCACTTTTCTCGTCGTTTGCGATGATATGAACAAACGAAGAAGGGACTTGGCCGTTAATTTAACGATAAATCATCGTGATATCGAAATATTTTATTCCGCCGACACTTCCCGTTTAAACGAGCGCAGTTGTCAGAAAGGCTGTACGTCGCTATGTTGTTTATCATTTAGCTCGGGATTTACCCGATAAATCATTGCGAGATCGAAATACTTTACGCTCTTGGCGGCTCTGGCGAACCGTAAGATTGTAAAGAAAAAGAGAATAGAAAATTCGCGTGTGTCAATTCGGCGACTGTTACTCATTGCTAGCGAAAGCGTAAATCGCCGTCGAACAAAGTGTTCAAAAAATGGTGCATTGCTCGCGATTGCGAAACAACGTCGACGATCATATTAGATAATCGAGAAAAGCTTTTCGTCGTTATTCTCCAGATATTTCTCACCATGTTGCGATCAATATTTTCGCCGTTGTGTGATCTTAGGTACTTGCGGTGTTAAAAGCCATATGCAACGAATATATATTCATTACATTTGTTATTTGCTTAAAATATATTAAGCATAACTATTATTTCATTGGCAGAATGAAGCAACAATTCTTTTACAGTTTTGAAGTTTAAATCTTGGAAAAGAAATTTCAAAGAAATATGAAATGTGTTAATTGTATGCTTCTCTTTTATGTTTTATCTCTTCTAAATCTAAATCATAAAACTCACGATGTATATGTGACTTGACAATTTCCATTTTTATAAATGGCATTATTACAAGGATGTTCTTTTTATGATGAATTCAATTAAGAACGTTGCAGTCGCAGAAGCGTTCAAAGACTTTAAAACTGGAAACGAGGAAGGTGGCAGGCATTATTCATGTAACGAACTCAATTGTAGAGCATCATTTCGCGATGCCACCCTAGTCTTTCGTCTACGAATGTTTTTGTTATTCTTTCGAAAAATCCTATGATTACAACCGTGAGAATCTCGATCGTTCGCACACACGCGTGCGAAATCGATGAAGCCAGGAAATAATCTCCGTGAGCGTAGTAACATGTAAATGCCAGATTAGTGCTCAGAGCTTGCGAGCTCGATGACGATAATGCGAATTCGGTTTCATCCTAGTCTCCATTGTATCTCATTTAAATATTGTTAGAAACGTCGTTGTGTAAACATGTATGTGGTATTGCACGTATACAATCGAAATACGCTCGATGTCGCGGCATCATCGGTCTATCATTGCTGTGGATGACATATAAGTCTCTGTCGACTTCTCTTTAACTTTACGACTTAAAGTACTATGTGTTTGTCTAGACAATAATGGATAACCGAAGTGACAATAAAAGTGATAATGATATTGAAGTAATAAACTTGAATTTTATTCCGCAAGTGAATACTTTTGCTTTTGTCTTCAATCTTTGTTGAACAATATCGATAAGTCCCGTCTGTGCACTCGCAAAATAAAAAATGTGATTTGTTGTAACATTGCTGAGCAAAGAAGAAAAAAATATCAATATGAATGTAAGAGGTAACAAAATTTTATTACATATTTTTTTGACTTGATGAATTATAAGTATCCTATTTTATTTTAATGTTAAATCTTTATAATAAAATAAAAAATTGTAGATAGTAGTAAATTATATTTTAATAAGCAATCATTGATTATTATTCCATTATCATTAATACAACAAATTATCTCGTACTGAGGTCAGACTTCATTTTTGTATTAACTTAATATATTTTAGGGAAGGGAATAAAAAATACCATATAGGATTATAGATTAATAAAGAATTTATATATATATGTATTTATATCTATGTACACACGGAATATATTATATACAGTAAAAGTGTGCACATCTTTTGGTGCATCATCTCTAATCTCTGTACAACAGGTCTGATTGACTAAAATATTCCACCCACACTACGATGATAATTAAGCTGAGCGTGCTGAGCGTAGCCTTCGTAGCCTTGATCGTACCAGTCCGAGGTTGTTCCCGTGTTTGGGGTACTCGACTGAGTACTCTGAGAACTTGCGTGCTGAAGACTGCCGGTGTGACCCGTGGAGCTATACTCACCGCTTTGGAAATGATTGAACTGTCCCCAACCGAGCTGCGTCCTGGACCAGTCGGTGTTACCTGCCAGGCCGAAGACGAAATATAAACTTTAATATATTCTCGAGCTTGGTAGAATCTCAAACGCATCAGATTTTCAATTATGCATTCTTTACATTTCGTTTAGTATTTTTAGTAGATTTCAAAATTCGCATTTCTAGTTTTATTTGCATATTAGAGATTTATGGATCCAACAAGTGGGTCTCAAAAAAATGTTCAAAACGTGAAGGCATTTTCAATGTATTTTGTATAGTTTTCCGATTTCTTCCAGGAACTCGGAAACTCACAGATCTTAGGAAATACTCACCGTTGTGCGAAAGCGACGTCGGCGCACCATGCGCGGCGGGTGGTTGCATCGTCGATACCTGCGCGAGTTGCACAGAGGCCGCGTGCGCCGGAAGCGAGCCGATGTGACCGGAAATGGAGACCGCGTGTCCCTGAAGGGCACCGCTCATCGTTGTGGGCACTTGGGCCATCGTGCTCGCCATTTGAGCGACAGGGGTGCCACCGGGGATCTGGTGAACGCCGCCAGGCGCCTGGTGCAGCGCCGTCGGGCTGTGATGCAACGTCGTGGGTACCTGCGGTATTCCGCCCGGCATCTGTGGCACCTGCGGTATCTGTACGAGCTCGTGGCTGGCCGCGGCGTATTGGCAGGGCGTCAACGGCAGGTTCGCCATCGAGTGCCCTATGCTACCAGTGTGCTTGCGGAGTCGCGCCCTGCGATTGCTGAACCACACCTGAAACGGTGCGCATGACACTTGGCAGTTGCACCCTCGCGAGGGGATCGATTTGGTGGTCACCGTGTTTTTTAACTTCGATATTCGCGCTGTATATAATCAATATAATGTACTGTGCGCAGTACAGAGCGCAAGTAATGACCTAGCTTTTATTGGTTCATCAAATTTTTACGTCCGTTTTTTGCTTTCTTAAATAATTTATTGAATCTTAATTGTTAGTAAAACAATTGTATCTATAAGACAATTTTTTTTAATTGCACGTACCTTTAACCAAGATTGATGAAATGTATCAGAAATTCTACTCGAATCGTCGCTCATAATCGATGTAATATATTTTATGATAATGTCGGCTTCTGATGCTATACAATACTCACCTGAATTCTTGCCTCCGTCAGTCCAGTTCTCTGAGCTAATTCCTCTCTGGCATAAACGTCTGGATACTGAGCTCGTTGGAACGCAGTTTCCAGCTGTTCGAGCTGTTCACCAGTGAACGTCGTTCTACTTCTGCGTTGCTTTCGCTTCAATTGGATGCCCGGTTCGCTTTCTGTGTCAGAGTCGTCACCGCAGCGACCTAAGGGCAATAAAAATGACGATCATATTCAAGAAATTCAAGGAAAAGTATTCAAGAAATTTAGATTGACATCTGTTGACATTACCCTAAATGACTTATCGGTAAGTCTTTTATAATTAAAATTGTAGTTGAAAATCTCTCGAACGCAATTAATGTTGTCTTAATTCCAATAAACAATAGAATATTAATCATACATTATATTTAAGGAATCACATTCTAAATATATTTATAATACATGTATTCTTAATCGTATTACTACGTATATATTCAACACATGTTTCTATTTTAAATGCAAATTATTAAAGTTTATAGAATCATACTGAACGGATATTTTAAAATTATTAAAATGAGAAATTTACTAGTTTTCTCATATCACGAGTTTTCCAATATTTTTCCTTTTTACGCAGATTATCAACTAATAAGGTGTAAAGTCAAACGTCTTTTACGATTCGTAAATTATGAGCACGCTTGCGATCGGGAAGATTTTCGTGATAGCAATCCTTTAAATTTCGCAGCGATTATTAATTGGTGTTAAAACGGCCATCACTGCTAATCGATAAATCGTCGAAAAACCCGCTCTGTCACTCAACCCGCCGTTGCATCGCCGATGAACTCGCCTCTTTCTCTGAATGGGATATTGATGAGACGATGATCATCATTTGTATAATACGCGTATCCGACGACGGCTATTTTGCACAGTCATCGTATTTCCTACGGCTTAATTGTTTCCTATGATTGAATTCAAGATGTTTCACCTAATATTTCAAAAATATTCCAGCGTATCGTCACGGGTTTATTCTTATAAATCTCTTTGTAGTCCACCGAATAATTATTTATAAAAATATTTTATTTCATACATACTTTATACATTTTATGCCAATTAAATTGACGGAAATAAATTGAAAAATCTATATTCATCTAATAATTTTATGTAAATATAACAAGAACTCTGACATCCTGATTTAAAGTCCTTTCTATCTATCTGCTTGCGCGAAACAACTTTATGCGTTCTGCATATGTTCGCATGTATACTACATATACCGCAGTCATTAAAGCATCCATAAAGTGCTCGTAAAAGACGAGCAATGGTTACCACCGTATTCACCCGCCATCTTGCCTCGTTTTCATAGTTTTGATATGTTTTACGATCGGCCACTTTTTTCAGCGGGGCCCGTTGCTTCTTGAAGAGCTTATCGTCAATGATATAATAATGGTCTCTCTCTATTAAAATTTTTCTTCTTATTTTTCTATAAAACTGTTACTGCTTATTTTTTTTTATTGTTATGGAAATTAAAACAGCTTCTAGAATAACTAACAACTTAATAAAAACAAACTCCTCAAATGTGTTCCATTATCAATTAATTCTTTTTTTTTCGTCTCCCAAGATTTTTTTCTATAATTATAAATATGTTATTGGGTTATAAAGAGATGATTGAGCATCTCTTCTTGGAAATTCATTTTTTCTTCTCGGAATTTGAGTACATTTCCCACCTGCACGGCTACTTATTTCATCGAAGTTAATCTTTACTTTTTGAAATTTATTTCCCATAGAAAGCCCAGTCATTCTGGCCGAAAATGTACAACAACGTCATGCCTCCATTTCATCATTGCTCAATCATTCGACAGTCAGAATTAAATCCTCCTCGAAGAATCCTACGAACCTCGCATTCAGCATTTCGTTCCGTAAACATTTCTATGCGATACGCTTCTACCTCCGTGCCATTGATAACTATTTGGCTGAGAGAACCGGCAGCTCGTGCGTCCGTTTTTCTAGTAAACGAGAGAAAACAAACATGTATACACGAACACGTATATGCAAAAAGAGACCATCGATAGAAACTGACCGGACTACCTTTGCCAAATATTTACCCCTAAGTCGACTCCCTCCCTCATTGTCCCACAATCGTCCCATTGCCGCTCAATCGAGCGTTCCCGTGAACTATTGTCCCGATCAAAGTCGGACAACGTCGTGCTTTCCCTGCCGTTCTCGTCTCCGTCTCATCCGTTTCGAAATAACATTTAATCTCGTGCACGATTTTATTCGCTCGGCCGAACGCACGCGGGAGCACACGGTCGACGGTGAGCAACGAGTGGCTTGTTGTGACGTCCGACAATCCACCCCGGCACAACAAATGGGGATTAGCTCGCTCTTTTATTTGCCCACTTACGCCAGCGCGCTATCGTCGATTCCGCGATGCGGAATTAAACGGCGACGACAGTAATTCTATTTCTTACGCCGTCCGGCCGACCGGTCGTTCAGTCGATTTTTCATTCGCGTTTTACAAGCTAACGTTCAATTGAGATCGCCTGAGGTCTCTTCCTTGAACCATTCGGGAATCCAAATAAGAAAGAGGAGATTGAAGGAGGTTCGTAGGTCCGTAAATTATATATACGATTTCAATATGAAGCTTAAGAGTTATACAATAGCTTGGATTTTGAAAAAGATTTGACGATTATTTTCCCTAAAGAAATTATTAAATTGCATAAGTAGAGCGAATACATCAATTTGATAGATTTAGTTATGGCATTGATTTATGCATAATCAGGTCCCCATTTTTATTAATTGAAAAGCGAAAGGTGAGGGCGAAAAGTGAACGTAGTCAAACTTTTAAATGAACTATGTCGTCACCAGGTTGAGAGACGTTTGTCTCACATGGCGTTTGTCGGAATGCGATTTGCGCGAAGCAAGATCGACAGATATCTTCCCGAAGAACCTGCCGTTTTCCTCGCGTACAGTAGAACCTGCCCCGAATTTTGCCGGCGGACAATGAGGGATGCTCTCTTCCCTTGCGGTTTTCACAGCGTCTGACGGGGAAATGAATTAACGGCGGCGGGGGATTGCGGCTTTCGAGTGTACAAGAAAACCCAGCGGCTGTCCTTTGAGCCCGGGTCCATTCTACTTATTGTGCGGCGTTACATTTGTCAAAACGCAACGTGGTCTCTGCGCATATGGAGGCGGATGCGCCGGCATCTAGTCAAACTTAAATAACGCTTGGGGGCTTTCAACAGAAGTAGACAAAAGGCTTTTCGGCATCCCACGAAATTTCGCACAGCAGCATTCATTAATAAAAAAAAAAAATCTCGTTGCGCGCTCATCTGATAGTTTTAATAACTGTTCCTAAATTACCTCTCATTTCGGACGACTTCGAAAGGCTGCCATTCCAAGTACAAACCTCAAAATGAATATGAAATTTTTAATTCGAAAGAGCACGCTCGCTTTCTGGAACAGCATTGTCGAACGGAAATGTAATTTTTGGATACAAGCAGACTCGACTTTCGGTGTCGATGCGACAAATAGTTCAGGAAACTACGAGAAGACACTTGCCGTGCACTTACAGTCATCGCGCGTCTCTTCAGGTGCGTTATGAAAGAACGATGGACATCTTTCGACGTTTACCATCCTCTCCCCTCTTCTCGCCACCTGTACGGCGACGACGAGGCCGGTGACAGGAATTTAAACCTGGGTTCCGCCACCTTTACTGTCTGTAGATGCAACTTGTCTCCGGGCTATTCTCCCATTCTTCCGTTTGTCATACCGAGGAACGTGGACGAGCCGCCAAAGATGCCGCCAAAGGAGATCCTTTGCCGTTTGACGGTCGCCGGAAAAAGGTCACTTCATCACGTAACCACCTTTATCTCGTCTTTCCAGAAGATGCGCACCGCGCGATTAAAATGCACCGAGGACCCCGGCCTCGTACTCCTTTGAAGAAACGAAGATGAGAGAGTGAATCGCGCGTGTATCGCAGAAGATGCTGAGGACAGGGAAAGCGAAACGCACGAACAAGGTTTACATATACAGGCATCTAAGAAGTTTGAGACATTCAGAAGACAGAAATTCCCTGCGCAAATTCTTGACATGCAAGGTTAGAGTTCAAGATTATAACTTCGCATTAAATAATCAAAATTGTAATGTCATGTTTCAAACATGTTTCATTTTGTGCCGTGATAGAAGTCGACATTACGAAATTAGGAAACCTTCTAAAGCCTGTATCAGACTACGAATTGAAATTGAGATTGAATTGAAATTCAGCTAATTAGAACAAAGTTAATATGAAGTAATTTTGTGAACATTGTTCCGATTGGTCAAATTCCAATCTAATCTCAATTTTAATCTGTAGTCTGATACAAGCTTAAGGATATTAAAATCTGTTCATCTTACACATATTTTTATCAAATAAACTTTTCAATTAATGACAATGAAATTTTGTCTCGGCAAGAAATTAAATTACGATTGCAAATATTCATATTCCTGTTCCTGGCTGTCGTTTAGAATCACAGAATAAAATCTAGGAAGGAGATATAACGCAATATCTGACACTCCTATCTTTAAGCACACCTTCAGCACGTCTTCCGTTTTCCTCGCTCAAGCCTCAGTTACAACAATCGTTTTCGGCCATCTATCTGGCGAAGATATCAGTGCGACTAATTATCAATTATCATTATTGGCTCGTTCGGCCGGCTTCTTTTCCTGCGGCATCGGCGAGACAGGGGTGGCACGGAGAAGCGCGGCCAGGTGTGCTCCTCGCGCCGTGGGGACGTTCGAGAGGCAGGGCGGCGGCGTTCGGCGAGTCAGCATTCCTTCGCGCGGCCTCTGACATCGGCGGTCCTCTCAGAGAGCTCTACCCGTCTCCCTTCGATCCTCGGGATTCCCGTCCGGTTGTCCTCGTCCCGCTCCTACCGGCCGGAAGAAAGGAGAAAAAAAGGTGGCTGCCCGAGAGCGCGAGCGGGAGGCAGAAAGATCGAGTATTATGCGCGCGTGTGTGTATATGCGTGCGATCGTTTAGGTGCCCATATGTCGGACTTGTAATGAGAGAACGAATGCGCTCTCTCCGCTCGGGACAGGGAGGCGGGCACTCGATGAAACGCTTTATAGATTATCGTCCCGGCCTACGCCATTGTTTTATCGCGCGCGCGGTCGTCCTGTTAGCGCGTCGGCGCCTGGAAATGTCAATTATGCCAGCTATGTAATTAAGCCCGCAAGTCCCAGACTCGGCTGGATCGCCACCTATCGAGCTTGACCTACCCGAGCTGCGGCGCATCTCTCGCGTCGCTCCCCGTGAGCTCTTTTACATAAGTATCTGTCACCGCGACGAGCGGAGTTTTGGTGGGTTTATGAATTATTCTCTTCACGCGCGAAGAACGAATGTGGACCTGTGTGTTTTACTTTTACATTTCGTTGTCGTTCCTCATTCAGCGATGATGTAAGATCCGGCGGGAGCCGACGCTGTCGGCGAACGACAAGCGTTGTGCACCGGCGAATGAATTACTAGCTTCACATCCAGGTGATCCTGTCGCCGGGGCTATTATACGCGCGGGCGCGAGCCTCGGGCCATCGTTGGTTGGTTCCGTTGATAGGCACAATCAATATCGGCCTCACGAGGATGAAAAGCGGCCGATCGGGCCGTGAATAGATCGCGTGAAAAGACGCGTGTAATCAATTACGGGGAGAGGGAGGCGGTCCCGCGGTGTCGAGAGCAAATATCTCATTCGTAGCAACGTCATCCAGAAATGTGCCGGTCAGCATCCCCGCTGCGTGTGCGTTGCGCTCGTACACGCGCGTACACGCGCGTCCTGTCGCGTCGAGTCGTCGTGATCGCACGTACCGCGGCTCCGTAATGCCGTCCCGCGCACTGTAGCGTACGCGAAGTCATTTTGCACGATTAACACGTTGATCGCGCAGCGAGATTACCGTAAATATAGCGAAATGATTCACGCCGTTACTATTGTTAACGGCGAAGGCTAACGCCGAGACGCTTGCTCTTGGAAGAGTTGTATTATACATTGTTATACGGTAACACGGTCCGTCAGAAAGTACAATAGAGATTCAAGCCAATCCAGAACATGGTGTCCAGCGTGTGAAGTTTTGTTTCTTCGATCGTCGTCGATCACGCGCGAGTAATCTTCTCCTGCCATCGGTGCGTGATCGAGATGGAAGGGATGAGATGAAATCGGGTATCTAGCGGGACATTCACACCAAGACATTGGAAGATGTAACACACACACACACACACACACACACACACACACACACCCATTCGGTGGGCTTGACGTTCTTCTAAAGCGGGGTGGAGCCTGGAGGATCGCGGCAACGGTTACCCGGGTCGCAATCGGCTGTCGCATGTAGATCGCCGCCGCTTTCCTGCGCCTCCCTTTTGCTTTCCGCGTGTCGAATCGGCCGCTGAATGGCGGAAAAGGTGCCGCACCTCCGTAGGTTATAAATCTAGCCCTCACCCGGCCACCACCACCACCTTCCCACTCCCGCCGCTCATGGGGGTCCCCGGGATCCGTGTGTGAGGTCCCCTAAATGGTAACAAATGTCCTCAAAACGCCAACAATGAGCCTGCGAAGCGGTTGACATCCATGAGCCACGGTCTGTCTTCCTGTCAACGCCCGTGTATACGCGCCGTGTGAGCGTGTGAGCCGCGTAAGGGAGGAAGAGGGATGAGACCGGTAGTCAGTACGAGGGCTGCCGACCGATCTCGATGACAGTTTTCACCGGTACAACGACGGTCCGCTACAATTAGGCCGCGTCGGGTATACTCTCCGAGACCAAGATCTCTCGCCGGGCGTCGTTGGTGGTCCGTGTAAGGGCAGTTGTGATGACGGTGCAGAGTTTTCTTTTATTTGCCGGAGTCCCGTTCCTTTCTCCACAAACAATCGCCTCTCGATTATGACTCTGAGAATTATTATGTATTCGTCCCCGTACCCCACGCAAGTCCGAAATAAAGAATTCGTAGAAGATGGTGCCGGGGTCACGGCTGACCCCTCTCGATATATATGTTTTTTTATTAATTGTATTTTAATAAAGATCTGCCTAAATAGCGCTTCCCTGCGTTCATAATACATGGCTCAAGTAAACGTTGACAGCATCGTGGTCAGTTTCGACCTATCCATTCAGTTTCGACCTGACCACAGAATTATGAGGCATTAACTATGCCTCTCGAGATGAAACGAGCTACCGCGTTCATTATTTCGAAACCGCATTGCTGGTGGTCTTTTTTTTTTTTTTAAAGAACAAACGCGCCGACTTTTTTTGGAAATTCGACGCTGACAAGTGCTTTCTTCAAAAATATGCAGTAAAATTCTTTAAGTTTTCCTGTTGCTGAATTGCTGCATCCTTGAAAATTTTATGCGATAAAAGATTTTATGCTTTATTTCTTGAAAATATCAAGATGCTCGATATACGATTTTTTATTATATTCAATGATACCTTATGACACATTTGCAAAATTTTATATTGCCGTCATCTTTATAATTGCATAAATACTTTAACATAAATTTTCCTGCGCGTTTGCGAACGTACCTCGTAAGTGTGCGTTCGCAAAAATGCTCGAATACAAAGTGCCTTTATAGAACGATCAATTGATCGTCCTCGAGCGATGTTGCCGTATAATTAGCATTTTTCCGTAACATGCGCGCGAGCCTCGACTCTTAAAGTGCGCCCGATTAAATCGCGGTTTAATGAAAGAGAAGACTACGACGAGTTGCGGGCCGAGGTGGGGTGGCTCAAAAGAAGCGACAGAGGCGATGCGAGAAATTAAAGCGACAATGTAGTCGTTAAGTTTGCATTGCGCTTCATATCTTGTTGCAATCGTGCCTTAAGTGATTAAGATGAAAAAGCTGATATCTAAACATCTCCGACACTTGGAAATGCTTCTCTTCGCAGAGGATCGAGAAATAAACTCATTTGTGCGAGAATAATTAATAAATGCAAAAGTAATATAAAGAACTAATATACAATCGCCTTGCATAAAAACATATATATTATTTACATCGAGATTATACAATATCCGGACTCGAGCGCGGATTTCTCCGAAAAAAGACGTCACGGTAAGTTGAGCGTAAAATGTAAGAATAAGTAATTATCAATCAATCCGAGAGGATTATCCCGCATAAACTCCGGACTCCTTCTTAATTCAATCCGAGGGTAAAACCGCGTCCGTAAAGACACACGTCGTACGATACGGGGTATGTACATCGCTCTCAGGAGGATTATACGCTCGCGTGACAAGGATCGCGTCCACGGATCCTGCGGCCTGCGGCCCGATTCGTGCGGCGCATTAGATACACGCTTTGATATCAGCCCCGACGTCCGGCCCTCTGCTCCCTTTCTCGCGTCCTTGCGTCCCTTTTTCTCCCGCCCGTGTAATCGCTCACTGACTTCTCTCGCATTCCTCATCGCGTCGATGTGTCGACTCCTCGAACTTGCGATCTTTCGCAACTCCCCGGAGATAAGGATTACGAACCGTGGAGCGACAAAGTATCATCGCCCGATACGACGTTGATAAAGCGAGGAAGTCGTGAATAAATTAGAGGGATGCGCGATTAATCTTGTTTCTCCGCAAACATCCTTTTTTTTCTCTACAGATGTAAAAATAGTGCGTCGCGGAGTCTTTATCAGGAAACATGAATGTTTTCCTAAATATAAATCATAAATGATAATTTAAGGTTTTACGTCATTCTACGTGGGCAGTAAATTTATTTTTTGCTCGTCTCGAGATGATCGATTCCACTCCGACGATTCCACACGAGTAAAGCGAAGTAACACCAATATAACATGCAAATCACCGTTTTTAGCGTACTAAGGATCCATCCCGATATTATCGCGGCTTCGAAGAGATCTTATTGACTCTTCGCGCGCCGCTCGATAATAGCGCGCTGAAGCAACTCGCGACGGCCGAACAATGTGAACGTCGAGCCGGAGCGATGTAATCTGCAAATTTGATTGCGAATCAATTCGATTGCGAGCGGCTCGGCAGCGCGTAAGAAAAGGATCCCTTCGACGCGGTGCGCCGAAGTGTGCTTAAACATCAAAAACAGTATCCCGTAAGCGTCGGCGGCGCATTCCCGATGAGAGCGATCGTCGATACAATCAATAAACCTGATTGTGAATCACTTAGCGGCGTTGTTCATCGCGCGGATACTCTCCCGGCCAGATCTCGCGTCGGTGAGACGAGATCCGAGGAAGCGAGAGAGAAAGAGAAAGAGAAAGAGAGAGATGATGCGAGAGAGGGATCAGAACGAATATACATATTATACACGTGTGTCGGTGCAGCGCGAGAGGGGCAGAAAGGAGGGGTGGTGCAGGGGGGGAGTGGGCAGGACCCATTAGGCTAATCCCTCGTCGGCGGCCGAGGCCAAAGGAACGGAATAAGAAGGAATAAGAAAGCCACAGGCTACGTGTCATTCCTGCTTGCCTGCCGACACCTATACCCTGACCGACACCTCCGCCATACTACGAGTATATCCGTCCAGAGGTGCTCCCTATCACGATTGCCCCCTCGCTCCCTATTCCGCGCGCGCGGCCAGACTCGCCCGTAAGTTATTCAACCGCACGGCGGTGGCGGCGGCGGCGCCGAGCGCGATAGTAATTCACCCTTATCTGGAAAGCTGCAGATAAATCGGAAGCGGATCGAGCGGTTTCAATCGCTCTTCTCGTCAAAATCGCCGATATTCTGCGTGTCATCACATAGAAATGGAGCAATCTTATCCCGACTTAATTATTGTCTACATTTTCGTTAAATTAAAATTGACAAAATGATAGCCTGATAATTCACTGGCAATCGTTGCGCAGAAATCTTCGTTGCCCCTCGCCGCATACTTCTAAATAGATCTATTGAACTCCTTTAATGAATTTCCGTGAAAAGTTCTGTATCGGCGATACTTTTAAGTGCCACTTAAATGCTTCTTCTCGTTTAATACTGATGATGAGGAAGTCGTAAAGTCGCGGCCGTTTCGGGATTTATTTATTTTCACGGTATGTGAGAGAGACGCACCGCTTTTGTCTCGAAATTCGCACAAGCGAGTTGTAGCGCGGCTCGGCGCGGATAAATTGCATCGCCGGCGCTTTAATTCGGCCGATCGGCGTTAATCAATTTTACTGACCGCGAAAGCGGTTAATGACGAATAAACGGTGGCGTGAATGAGATCGGCGTGAACCCGCTCGTTAAATAATTATTCATTTTTACACCAGCCCGGCGCGGCAAGGACGCAAGCGGGCGCGGACGAGATTTCTATCGTTATAATTTTGGGGAAAAATTATGAAGCGCAGTGGGGCAGTTACACATCGCGAGCCGCGCATAATTAACCGTGCCGAAAGCGATACGCATCTGTAATTGATGGTTTTCGCGATTTTGCCCGTCGCGCGGTTAGCGTTTCCTCAAAGGCACCTTCTTATTGGCGAAATTCGCGCCCTGGTTTAAGATACGTTAATTATTGTTTTTCGAAATTTATCGAGTGCTTCTGGTTATTTATGACCGGGCGATATTTTTTACCGCCGTTCCGCGTCTCCGCGCCGCGGTCTCGACTTCATGTCCGGAATCGCATCGCGTGTAAAACGATCGCCCGAGCGAAATTTCACGCGAAGCGATACGCACGCACTGCAAGGCCAATTTGTTCGATTAGATTGATGAAAGGATCCTCGCGGGGACGGCAGGGAGCCGCGGATGAGCACCGCTGTCGACGTGTGGCAGGCGGCCCGTTTGATCTCCGCGGGACCCTCGCGGAGCCCCCGGGCCTTGAGGCCCGCTCTTGCCTCTTGGCTCTCGACTCTTTCCTCACATTCTCGACGCTCCGCGATCGAAGGATCTTTTCTCGACCCCGGCAGCATCCTCGCCGGCCTGACTTCTTAAGACTTTGGGACACCTGTACCGCTAATTCCACCGTGTCTACCTGTATCAATCACGAAAACAGATTCCCGCTTTGCGTTTGGGAACATCTAGCTGATCCGTGCGCGCCTGTGGCTCAGGAATCGAGATATTTCATTAAAGCGAGATGGAGATCTGGATCGAGAGAACTCAATGGTAGATGTTTGTGATTAGAATCAAGCGATCTAATAAGTTTATATATGTTATATATATTATATAAGTTTATGTATGTAATTTACTATAATTTATATTATTCATAAAGGAATATCATATCATTCGTTTTACCGTTAAATTTTAAAGATGTAACTTTATATAATACTTTAAATAATAATTAATTCTTCATAACTTACGCAACATAATCTAGATCATCGTAGATGTAGAATAAAATAAACTTTTCAATAATCTACCAGCTTTTTTATCATCCAGTTAGACTATTGAGAGAAACAATACACATGCATATCAATTGCACATTAGAGATACATGTTTGCTTATTTTTGCAAACTATAAATTACTCAATGAAATTAATTTTATATACTCTGTATCTCTAAAGGAATAAGAAAATACTACGAAAGGTTCTTCATAAAGATCGCGATTAAGATTCGTCTGAAACTCATCAAAGAATTGGAAAATTGCACAATCTTCTGCGTATTCAGAAGCGGAAAGTTATCATTGTAGAAAGTTATTCGGTGCCTTCGAGGAATCACGCGGGATAAAACCGCATCACGGAAATCTCGGAAGGAGGAAGACGGGACGAAAGACGAAGGGATAATATCTCGCGTCCCATAAGATATTGACACTTCTGTAATCCGTTTGTCGGATGTGTGGGCAACCTGGCTAATCCTGCTCACGCCCACCGGAGATTAAATCCTGCCGGTCCGCCGACTCGTTCGAGCTAACTTGGTCCCTAACAGCGAGGCGCTTAAGGCCCCGGTATACATATATATATATATATATATGCTCGCGTACGTCAAACTGGGTCCACAGCGGAGACCGGCGGAGGTTAAAAGCTCTTGATGCCCCTCAAGACGATGGATCGCGCGTCTCTCTTTCGTCTCTTTTTTTATCTTATCTTTCTCTTGCGTTCCATATTTCTCGCGCGATATCACGCCGGCACGGCCTTTGCTATTGGGCCTGCTGCGCGGACTTCTTTCTCGCTGCTGACAGCCTAAAAGGGTAATTAACCCTTCGACTGTCCGATGGGAACTTTACGCGGCTTTCATGCTGTTTCATGCTCGTTTTGCTTTTCGCGAGCGGCGGGCGGATAACAATCGAGTAAAGAGATACTCAGATTGGTTAAAAATTAACGTCGGCTTATCGTTTGGAATTTATTGGAAAATCGTATAATGTGCATGTAGAACTTTTTAAGTAAAACTTAAGTAAAGAAATCTTTGAGTAAAGAAAATATCCTATTTTTCAATGAGAAATCACAGAGGAATTTGATAGGTCTAGATGACGTTAGACTGATATAGTCTCACCTTATACTTCTACTACTAGTAAAAAAGATACAAAGAATTCAGACTTACTGCCGCCCAGTATGCCATTGATAGTGTAATCCTTCTTCCCGTCATCCCCTGGTCGTCCACCCCGAAGAAGTCTGCTAATGGAACTGACGCTTGGTGGATCCGAGAAACCCTCCTGCATACAAATCAAGCTATTTATTAAAACAACAAGTTACATATAATTCAATTTATTTCCTGCCTTATTACTAAAGCTACTGTTTGTAACTTATAATCAGCCTTATCGATATGACTCGATCTCAATTGCATTCCAGAAACAGAATTAGAAATCAAATCGCAAACTGTTTCACGATTGGAATTATTCATCGTTAACGGAACCGGGAATGTTTGCAAAGATTCCTTATTATAAAGTGTATAATTTTTGTAAAGTAAACGGCGATACTATTATTATGATAATGATAAAATCATTCTATCGCGTATTAATTCGAGTAATTTCCGCGTAAAAACGGGATATTTGCAATATCCCGGATAGAGATTGCTAAGCTTATGCAAAGCTTCGTACGTTTCCGTCTCGATCGAACGTTCGCCGGCTTAGAAATCAGCAAACACGGACTGATTGATCATAGAGTTACGTGGCACCGACGACCCGCGTGTGGCATTTGCAACTGCAGGCTACTGCACTACAATTTGGCGCGATTATTTTCGCGTCGGCATACACATTTGCACGGCGCTGAGAGAATCAGCATTATTATACATTATGCCTCGGCACTGTTATACGGTGTTCACCATGGCAGAACACGGCTTGCGGGATCCAGGTTGCCCGGCGACGAAATGCATGGGTAATCGTGGAAAACGAAAGCAACCTTTCCAGCGAGGCAACGCAATCGGATTTTCTTACGTCGCTGGTGCAGGTAAGAGGACGCGAACGAACGTGATGACGATCCCAAGAATTTTTAGCAAGAGACTCGGGTCGGTCATTTGAGGAAACGCATAAATCCATCATCATGAATTTCACGGGAAATAAATAACATTAATTTGACGAAGGGAAAAATAAAATTGATTTAACGTTTAATATCATTTAATTATATTTGATGAGTAAGCTCTCCTAAAATCATTTCGTGGTATTTATTGTAAGCGGGGGATTTGCTTCGAATGGCTTGCCGTGATTGCGATTTAATTATACGTGCGACGTGAGACAAATGAATCATAAAATGTAAGTAGGATTACTGTTTGAAATTAAGAATGTTGTTTAAATTACTGCGACGAAGTATTTGTCATCTTCAGTATTCTGAGGCTTGATGAATGGTGATCGTTAGCCAGTTTTTAATTATCATGTCTCAGAACACGGAGAAGAATTCATGATTCAGCAAACAATCAGTGTTGCGAAAGCCGTTATTCTGTTTGTATGAAAGACAGACTCTCTTCCTCAACTGCAGTGATTTTGGTCTTGCAGTGTATCCGCAAGTGACCGTTACGAGAAGGCCCATAACATTGCAAACGGGATCTCCGTTGAGCCATCATCTTCATCGTAATAATTGTAGTTTCAACGATTCCACCGCGGTTGCTGATGGATGTCCGTCGCAAAGTGAGCTATCCACAGGAAGTATAATAGCGATCAAGTATAAGGTATCCAATGTCCGATCCAAGTCTTTCATTTCACACAAAAAAAATATACATTATACGTAAGAGGCGTTTTGGAAAAAAAAAATATAAAGATGACATATAATCTAATTAAAAAAGTGCATTGAACGAGAAGGAAAATTGAATTCGCAGTTTATTGAAATTTATGATGTTTCAAAATTCAAGTGTTGTGTCTTATAAAAGACAAATTTATATATAACTTCAACATCACGATCAAGATCAAGATTATTCGAATCAAGTCCATTCAACTGAGATTGCAGATGAGATATCGGATGCGGGTCATAAGCTCGTATAGTATTTCAAAGATTTCTTCATATCTCCTGATATTCCATATCGGGTATCAAGAAAACTTCGTCGCCACACCTACCCGGCATCGTCCCGCTCCGAAGCCGCGAAAATCTCCGCACGTACGCACGCGCCGATACCGATCGACGTTATCGACGGCGCGATCGAGAGACGGCGGCGATCGAGTGCGTGCCGAACGGGCGATTCGCTAAAGAGAACGAGATAAATAAAGAAAGCGCGTGGTAAGATCGAGTGAACATTATCCCGCGAGCCAAGGTGAAAGAACTGCCTTTTGCCTTTGCCGAAGATTTAAAAGGGGGAAGAGCGGGTGGAGAAACGAAGGAGAGCGGCGATTTGAGAGTGCGGAAGAGGGAAAAGGAGAGAAAGAGAGAGAGAGACCAAGGGGAAAAAGAGAAGAGAAAAAGGAAAAGGGGGTCGTCGGTGTCGATCGCTATCTGCCGGATCGCCGATCTCAGAAACAATAACGATCCTTCTGCCGGTGGTGGCTGAGGCGTCGGGTCCCGGGCGATGACAGGAAAGAGAGAGAGATAAACGTAGAGCCGGCGAGGCGGCTGGACCACGGGAGCGACGAGGAGAGAAAGGCGCCTTGCGGGCCCCGGGGCCCCAGGAACGCCTCCTTCCAACATTAAATGCCGTATTAATGCCGGCCACGACCGGCCTGCCTCCACGACTGCAACGGCGTACGTGTTCTCGAAACCGTTTCTCGTTCCTCCTCTACGACGGCTCTCTCGTCGTCGTCTCGTCGTCTCGCCCTTCGTAAATCCGCCATCCTTTACCCGCTCTCCTTTTTTCAACCAGCATTTTCGGCGACCTCTCTCTCTCTCTCTCTCTTTCTCCTGCTCGCTTTTCCTCGCGAACCCTCTTTTCTCACTTCTTTCTCTAATTTCTCTTTCCCATTTCCTTTCGCATCATCGTTCCTTTCTCTCTTTCGTTCTCTTTCGCAGACCCTCCTTCATTCTTTCTCTCTCTCTCTCGCGCACCATTACTCTCGTTTTGCTCGCCTTGCTTTCTTACGCGCTTTCGCTCTCGTTCTCTTTCTGGCTGACTCTTCTGCAATCTCTCTCTCTCTTTTCCTTTTTCGAGTGTACTTTTGCATGCACGCTCGTTCTCCACAGATTGATACATTTTCTTTATTGTCGCTCTTGCGGTCGATGCGCACGAGCGATACTTCTTTCGGACAAGATTTATCTCTCTATCGGGTAGATCGCTCTCGGCAAGAGAGGCGTTTCGGCATTGAAAGGGGGACAAAATATCCCATCTTATCGGAATTTCGCACGGTTTCGGTTTGAGAACCGTCGTCGATCTTATCGCGGAGACACGTAGAGATATTCGTGGCCCCCGAGATCCGATACCTAACTTTTGTTGCTTCGAGAAAGGAGTGCTACCGAGCCGGACGATCGACATGATCGCAAATAAAAGCAGGGTGAGCCCGGAGATGAATAAGAATTCACGTCGCTCGTGACGAAGCCGCTGCATTAAATAGAATTAAATTTTATAATAGTTTCTAATGATATCATCTTTCATCTTCTTCATGTGTCATAAAGTACTTTTGTTGAAAAATTAATGAAGGATCACATTTAGATCCTTCAGGAACAGCAAAATAAGAAATCATTCTTATGTAATATAATTTTTGCCAGTGAGAAACTTTCAATTTTTCCTACATACTTGTATTCTCCTTACATTCCATAATTTACCAACACCTACGTCGATAGCAACTCATAATTAAATATGTTCTCAAAGTCGGCGTTAACGTTGCGCGAGTAATTAATCTTCTCTCTCCTCACGGTAATATCTTCCTCGTACGAGCGTTTCTTTTCATTTTTTTTTTCTTTCCTTTTCTTTCTATCGGAAAATCGTCGTCAGAGAGTACGGTACATCGGGATTGGACGGTGCAACGCGGAAGAGATTATTCACGGAAAAGCACATTTGCATACTCGAAAATCGAGACGCGGAGGTGTTACGCCAATGAGGCGTGGGTGTAGACGGCGGTCAGTAAAGTATTAAAGGACACGCGAGTCGCCTCGGGCTGCTCACGTACCCCGCCGCTCTCGCCTCGTGCACAAGATTAAAAAGCCCCATTGAGCATGATCCCCGAGAGAGATAGAGACACACACACACACGAGTAAGCGCGCAGAAAACGTCCACCACGTTCGATCGAAAGGGTTGAGCGATGGCTTGCGGGGTTTTCGCGGACGGAAAAATGTCCGCGTGACCGGAATAATGAAGCAGCAGCTTGAAATCGCTGTTTTACCTTCGTGCAATCGTAGCTTCTCTTTGTATTTCTTCTCCCTTTTTATTATATATGAATGTCTCTTCTAAATTTATATAAAATTCTATTTTTCCGGAGAACTTTTGTAACGGGGATCTCTCATCATTGTTATTCGAATAATTACAGAATAATATGCAAACGGTTTCTTCCGCTCACCTTCATGAGTTTGTCTCTGATCTCCCAAGAAAATATTCCCGGATTGTCCCTCTTCAATTCCTCGATCCTCGCCTCGACTTCCGGCGTGGCCACTCGCGGCTTGCTGCCGCCGATCACGCCCGGCCGAATAGATCCGGTTTCCTGGTATCGATTCAGGATCTTTGAGACACAGCCGTGCGAGACTCGAAGCTGCCGGGAGATCACGCAAGGACGGACACCCGCGGCGGCCATTTCTACGATTTTCAGGCGGATGTGATTAGGGAGAGGTCGTCCGTTAATGAAGACTCCTCCTAACTGATTCATCCGTCCTTGTCCTGCAAAAAACCAAAAGGTTAATAAAATTCAAAATTAGAGCCACAAATCAATTGCAAAATTAAAAAATGCTATTAGAGGTTTTTTAATTTGACTTAATATATCGCAATTTTAAATTCCAAAGTACATATTTTCGTGAATTTTCTTTGAGAGAGGAGAAAAAATAAAGGAAATGTTCGAAAACAAAAAAATTATAAATATTAAGTAGCCGGACATTCATTTCTCTGGGCAAAAATTGCGGCAATGCTCGGCAAATAATCGCGTGGTTCTCGTCGGAAAAACGCGCGACGACGGTAACGAACGATGGAAGGAGCGGCCGGGTGGCCGCGCAATTGCGGTGATTGAGCTTGAAATTAGTGGCGGAATCGGACCAGAGCGCAAACATGAAATCAGATAACAGGAACGGCGTGCGCTCTCATGCGGCCGGGGATACCAAAAACACGGCTAACAGCCGTAAAATTGAAGAAGTTATGCGCGCGAGGAGGCGTGCGCCGGGCCGTTTCCAGCACTAACGAGTATAAAGCCGGATCGTTAGTCGAATTAGCCACCCTACTGTACGTGACATTAGCTCCCGTATCATCAGGCCATCCCGGGTAAACGCGCCGCGCGCGATGCCGCACGCGTAATTACTATGTTTACGCATTACGGACGCTCCGTGTACACAGAGCGGAGAGACGGGTAATTATAATAATCGTCTGACCGCGCGCGCGCGCGCGCCCGGAACAACGGAATCTCATTGTCGACGGAAACGCTCGACGGAAATTTTCAGTTTGGTTGAGGATCTCTTTCGAAAGATTTCTAGCTAGCTTTCGGCCGATATTAACAACGGTAATCGTCGCCTTTGTCATGCCGACTAAGGATGGCCTGCTTGCGTCGGGACGCCTTCTGATCCTTCCGTCTCGGGCGTCCCGCAGTGAGTACAGTAAAAGTTGTCACGTCTGCTGTTATTGCGATTTTTCGTCGTGGGTACTTTAACAGGCATTTTATGAATCTACACGTTTTCGTTTATTTAATGAAATGAGTGAGATAATTTAAAAAAGTTTAAAGAATTTGAGGATTAATGCGTTCTTAATATCCCCGTATCGAAATTACAATGTTTTTGTAATTTGTGTTTATTATAGATTTCGATATTTTTTAATTATATTAATAATTTTTTTAATGACAATTTTCTGAAATTGCACAAGCAGATCTTTTCTTTTCGTTTGTCGAACTGCAATCAACTGACACGGATCTTCAATTCAAATAAGAGCAATGATCACGATATATACATTATTTATCATTTTTAATGATCTGATCGCTAATTATCTACTTAGCGAATGGGATATATCGTTTCGACAATTTGTTCGCGTTACCGCGATGCGTTTCACACAATGCGCCCAAGGGAAAATTATGTCACGCCTAATAAATATCCATATCCAATACGAGACACGATAATATCAAATGTAGATTTGTCTTATTCAATTTCGAAGCGCGCGAGCTTGTATTAAAGATGAATATCAATTAAATGGCGGCGAAGGGAAATGTTTAATGTATGGCCAGGCGCGGCGCGAACACGCGTTACCATTTAATTTACGACGGGATCGCTCGCTTTGGACAGGATTGATTTATCAAAATCACACGGCGGTACGATCGATCGAATGTGTGTTAATGGCGATCGTGACTGAATTTAATTATCGTCTTAATAACCGAGCACGAACGTGACGATTAAGCGGCTGCATTGTTATCGACGTGGCGTTGCGTAAATTATTTAATCGCAGTAATAGAATTTTCAAATGCGACGATTAACGCCGGCAGTTAATTCGACGCAAATGCACCCTTTTACGCATACTGTTATTATCGTATGAACCCCATCAGAGAGACGCGCGCGGGCAGATAAGATCTGAGAATCGTAATTAAGAAATGCAAATCGCGAAACTATTCCCATTAAAACATTTATGCATTATAATCAATTGTATTTGAACAGCACGATTATAATTTGCCATATAGTGGCTAGTTAATTTATTTAAAAAAGGAATTGATAATTTATGCAGCTGAGCTTTAACCTCTAAAGATCATATGTTTTTTTAAGAAATGGTTGCGTTAATATATTTAACTCAAAAGAATCTATGTTTATTTCAACAAAATTTCTATCTGCCACAAGGAACTTAAATTTTCGTAAAATCGCTTCTGAGAAAACTTTATTATTTTTCTAGTCACAAGAGACTTAAACTTTCGTAAAACCGCCTTCTAAGAAAATTTTATTATTTTTCTAGTTAGTATATTATTGAATTTTCTGATGGAAAATTTTCTATGGAAATGTGAAGAAGAGTCAAGTTTTACTAAGTAAGTCGCCTGTCGCCTTTCATCATTTTGCCAATATGATGCTGATTTAATTCGTTTGTAATTTCGGTGCAAACCAACCTTGAAACGGATATCCGCCAAAAATGGGCCTCATTCCGCTGGTGACGTCCATGCCGGTCGCGTTACGTTATCCGAGTGACACAATTCTCACACACACTGACAAGGGAAACTCCACTCTCGCCACTCTTGAGCCAGAAAGCGCTACGTCCTTTGCGCTCGCCACTCGTCTCAAAAGGAAAAGACTCTTCGCCGAGCCAAATCCAGAGGGAGGAGTGGTCGCGCGTTTTGGTCCCAGGTTCCAGGTAGACACGAATGGTGGGATCTCGCAAGAGAGAAAGAGAGAGAGAGAGAGCGAGAGAAAAGAGAGAAAAGCAGAACTGACTCTGCCTCACGGAAGGAACAAATAAAACGCAGCTCTCCGCGGTCTTCGCGTGTAGGGGGTGAAAACGGTGTTTGGCGCGAAGTTGCCACGGTTGCCCTCGACGCACGGGGGAGGGCAACGTCGCGATCGGGCACGTTCCTGAGCCGGGAAACAAGAAAACGAATCGGCAAAGCACACGTTGCTTTCGTTACGAGGGGTACTGCGGCAATAACGTGTCAGCTGTGGGGTACCGTGTGTCCCGTGTGTCTCTCCCTCGAAAGAGAGAACACCGAGGGGGGCTCACGTCCTAACGTGAAGAAGCGGAGGGTAGAAGGGGGCTCCGTGATCTCTCTCGCTGGGACTCATGATACCAGTGGGGTCCCACTGCTGGCTACGCCCTGCCACGTGGTTGGCAAACGAATGCCGCACAATGGGCGGCTCTGCCCACGGGGCCGCCCACGGAACGTGTCGTCGCGGAGGATTGCATCTCGTGTGTACCGCTGCTACTGATATGTATGGTACGACGGGAACGATAACGTGGTAAGCCCAATGATTGCCGGTCGTTAAGTGAATTTCGAATGGAACGCGTTGTTTACCATGCAAATTTGAGTCGTAGGCACAGTGGAATAATTCGTCATTTATTAGACGGATGAGATAATGTACTCTTTTTATTGGTAATAAATTTAAGAACATAATAATGAATCCTAAAACTCTTAATGTCGTCTTTATTTGGGTTCCCTCAATTTTTTTTCCGAGACACTTTTTTTACGTGACTTTTTCAATAAGTTATGCTTATTAAGTTACTGCCTATCATAAATATCTCTCAAAGATATTACCGAACAATTATTCCTTCAGGTTTTTTCTGATCCATGGATTTGAGAACTTTTGGTTACGAGGAGCTTCCTGTTCGTCCTCGGAAATGCCGGTCGCCGTCGTCCAAAATGAAGAGATATTTATGACCTTTAGGGATAAAATAATGATGAACGTATAATGGGCCTAGTATAAATTTTTACAAAGGATTCACTTTATAAATGCCGTTCATATACCTGCCTGTAAATTTGCCTTCGTACGGTAGCGAAGACCTGGCAACTCGAGGTTTGTAAGGAGCGCCGGGGGGTCCCATGGGATTCGCCAGCCTAGAGCTGTATGAATTTCTTTCTGGAGGACTCTCGAAAATTCCTGTCGCTGCAACGAGCCCACCGTAGGTGGTTGCAAATATTGTGCGTTTCGTTTCATCGAATCAAGATTTACAGCTGATCAGCGAGACGCAATTTTGGACAAAATCAGAATGAACCTTGCCGGATTAGCCGAGAAATCAATTCATGCATGACTGATGTTAATAAAGATTACAGAAGAATAGTTTAAAGGTACACAATGCGATGTTTATAAGTAGATTAAGCTATAAAAGTAATAAAGTGTCAGAAATCACGCATCTGTTGAGTGCAAGTTCTGCAATATGTAGTTCAAGGTTTTAGCGTAAATTTAATCGGCTAAACCACATTCTAAACCATTACCAACAAATTCATGAAGTAACATTTATGATGTATATTATGATGTGTAGACTAAAAATATACAAGTTTCAAGAATAAAGATTGCGAGAGACCATACCTAAAATATCTGCAATGCATTTCTCCGAATAATTCTAGAAAAATATTTTCTTAATTCTTAACGTAATATTTTATTAGTGTTGTATATGTGCCTTTTGGGTTAAAAACTTGGGTTGAAAACGATATCTTGGAACATTATTACTGCCATGTCCTGTCCACTTCGACCATTAAGACATTTCTGAAAAAAAACTCGTCGATAATTTTTCGGGCCGATTATATCAGTGCAATTTCACAACAGGGAGCTGAAGAAATATCGCCTCTCCGCTTTTGCTCTAATCTACCGTTTCTTTCATCGTTACCCTGCCGTTAACACCAAGTTTGACAAATCCGATTGGATATGTGCTACCGATGGCAGGTTGGAAAAAATTCTTTTTGACAATTAGCCGACGGAACGGGGCGTGACATCGCGGAGAAAGAAGTGTTGCGAAGTCGCATTCGTTCCGTGCGTTTTCCGGGCGAAGGTAGACAAAGACACGGATCGATAGTTCGGCGCGACAGTATTTTTCGTACATTGTTTAGGAATCGGTAAAAGTCACTCGGACTATGGTCGAGTATCGCTGAACTAGTCGTCACATTGGGTTTCTCAGAAAAAAGTTTTCGACTCGATTGGTCCCCCGCGACAAGGTCGCACGAATGAAGAAGAGGAACGACGAGCGATGTCAGGTAGCACCCTGTAACGCGGAAAAAATTGATTAGCCAATTTTGAAGTCTCGTGAGAATCTCGGAATCGACCGAACTTGATCTTTGTCAAAAACTTTACGGCTTTATTTGTAGTGGTTGGCGTCTCGCCTAAAATTTGCTGTCGTGGGAACATTCGTGTTCTACTCGTCTTTCTTTGTTTCTTCTGCTACAATGATCCGGTATGTTTTAGGTCATTTTGTAGCTAAAATATTAAATCCTTTGCATTTAAACACTCTCAGAAAATAGATTTCATAATATTTCTTTTTCCTTCTTTCTTTTAAGAATCTTAGATTTTAATTTTTTATATTCTAAATTTATCAACTAAAAAAATTTACAATGCTAAATTTAATAAAAATTACAAAGAAAGATTTTATTTCTATCTGATGGACATTTATCACATACGTTTTAATGTTATCGTTACTATTGAAAACCATAGATACCGGAGAAGCGGAATGTGTTTCTCAAACACACGTACGATCGATCAAGAGCCGATATTACAACAGATGTTGCACGTTAAAACTTTTATCTTCTACACTATAATTCGTGTCTGCGCGTAAGGAGAAAGCGCGAATTACATCGCGGATAAGGAACGATGTTGTGGGCACAGCCGCTCAAATCGATCGCAAAGTTAGACCACTTGGCGCGGAGTTAAACCGTGAAATAAAACGATTTCGCTTCCGCCGGCGATTAGACATCGATCCTCGCAAGAAACACCTGTGCAGTCGCGTAATCACGGAACATATATACACGCTAAGACACTTCTTCGCGTGTTCCAGAGACGCGGCCGAGGCGGCCGAGGGAAAGGCCGGGGCATTTAAGGCTCGACCGAAATAACGAAGAAAAGAAGAGAAAAGAAAAAAAGGGGGAGGCGGGGGACGAAAGAAAGAGAAAAGAAGAGAAGACAGGAAGATGAAGAGGAAGCGGCTAGCGGGAGAGGAAAGAGGCCGGAGCATTTAGGAGTTCCTCGCGGCGGCGTTCCCGCTGCAGTTCTCGATTTCCGAGGGCAGCGCCCACTAAACGGCCGCATTAAAAATTCTAATGGAGAAAGGGGGCAAGGGGGGGTCCGCTGCGAGTCCCGTATCCTGGCTTTCTCACCTAGTTTAACATAACAACGGGGCCCGCGGTCTGGTGTAGAAAAGTCCGAAGAAATTCGTCCGTGTCCCCGTAGTGCACGTTCACCGCGTGTACGTCGCGCCGCATACGTACGCGTACACGTACATGTGCCCGGGGGTACGTGCGCCCCGGCTTTTGTGTATTGGTAATCGGTGCGGGGCCGCGCCGCGGGCGTCTTTGACAACGAGACTGATGTCGGCGTATCACTCATCAAGATTTATCGGGACTTAGACTAATTGCCGCTTTTAATAGAAATTCGTGCGCGCCGGGATCGACGGGACGCTGTCGGGGCGAGTCGGACCCGGGGTAAAGGGGAGCCCCCGGGCCCCATCAAAGGGACGCCCCGAAATTGTTTTGCGTTTCTACGCTCGAATTCGAGTAGGTGGACGACGAGGGGGGCGACGATCGATGACCTTCGAGCCATTTCTTTCTGGTAATTGAATTGGAATCTTATTAGGTGCCTCAAGTGTCTATGAGAGGTGTCGGCGCGGACGCAATGAAGATGAACATTCATTTCCTGAATGAGATTCGGTGACCGATTCATATGAGAAATCGTAACATAAGTTAGCATAAGTTACAGGAGATCTGGATACATTACAATAAGTATTACAATATCAATCAGTTTGTAGAAATATTTAAGCAGCAAATGTCTTTAACTGACTTTTCTCATTTATTACAACTTTGAAGGTTTATATATACTTTTTCTGTTTGTATACTTATTTTATTTTTACCTTTAATTTCAAACAATCTTAGAAATGATCGTAGAGAGAACGAGGACTTGCATTTCTCGAAGAAGTGTAAACAAACGGTCCTTACGATACCGCGGGCGAAAAAAAAAACATATTAATTATGTATTATGTATAGTACATCGGGAAAAGTGCGAGTCTTGTGTGTCCCTCCTGTGACGTTACCAGATGAATAGACATTCACGAAAAACTGTGGTTTTAGTCCGGGTCCCCATGTCTTTCTTTAACCGCCTCGTTAGACTACCAAATGCCCCAAATATCTTCCTGATCACCATATTGAGCGGATGAATACGTCCTTTGCATAACTTTAGAATTGGGCCATTGCCGTCGGACGACCACCCGGCATTTAACGCCGCGGAAGAAAGAGACGCATTTTTAAATGCCTCCCGCGAGCGCGGCCAGAATTTATGCAGAATCCACTGTTTGCTGTGGTTAACGCATTCTCCGCGACGGGGTAAATTACTGGAGATGGCCCGCGCGGTTCCCCGCTGTTCTTCAAGGGCGCGCATTCACAAGCTTCGACATGCTCGACAGATCTTCGATAAAGAAATTATTCAATGACTCGCCAAAATTAAGAGATAATCTAAATTTTGTTTAGACGCGATACTTGGAAAATGTTTTGATGATTATCTCCCTGTATAATCATCTAAAGATTGTGATCTCAAAAATGTAACTTGCATTTAGAATATCATTCAATACATATTTTCAAAATATAGATTAATATGGAAATTCCGAATTATCAAATAAATATTATTAGAGCTAAATTAACTGCTTGCGTTGCGCTCGATTAGTTTTAATATCGCTGATTCACCAACAGGCGTTGAGTCAACCCGCTTGAGAGCGCAAAATCATTAGCGTCAACGTAGCGGCATAATAATAAATAAATTCGCAGACACATTTGCCAAAGCGTTATAATTGGCCGGGGCCTAGTCCGGATCCCTTTAGTGACCGTCCGATGACGACGAGCGTCTCGGAAACGCGGTTTTTTCTGCAGAAACTGCCGCACGGTGTAATGCGCGACGTCACATAATTTACGTAAAATTTGGCGATAAGTTCTCGCCGCAGAGGTGGCCGGATTCGAGGCGCGGCACCTTTGAGGGAATTAGTCTTATTGGGCACAAAATTGGAACAGAGGGCCCCCTGACCTCGCCTCGCATAGGATACACGGCCCATGCAGCCGTATGGGGGCCCATAAGGCTCACGGCTCGTGGGGCCAGCCGAGAGAGGTCCGCTCGCGTATAACGAGCTGAATTATGTTCATACGGGCGTGCTCGCTGCCCTGACATTTTTGAGAGACGCATAGTTCACAAGCAGGCCTATGAACGGGCCCACCACACACATAGGATACTTCTTTCGCCTCTCGTCTACGCCTCCCCCTTTCTCGCTTCTTTTCCTTTCCTTCGACCTTCTAAAGAGTGCGCGAGGAACACCCACAATATTGGCCACGACGAGACGCATGATCGATAGATCCCTCGACTCCGAGACCATCTGCGAGAATTCTCTCTCTCTTTCGTGAGAGATCTTAAACGTGGAGTACCCCGCAGTTTCCGAGTGTCTCCTGAGACACTTTGTAACAAGAACCACGTCATTTGTCAACGCTATAATTTAGACGTCGAGCTTCTGAACTTTGGTATTTTAATTTCGATTTTACAGCGGAAAGAATACTCGCGACTTTTTCATGAAAATACACGCGAATTTCATAATAATTTAGCGTTACTCGTATAAATTCTTTAATAGATCAGTGAAATACAAAATTCATATCAAATAATGAAAAATTCATTTTTATTTGGCTCTAGTTCATAAAGCGATCGGCGAGATTTGAGATCTAAGCAACGAAGTGGAATTTCCGCGCGCGCCTTGCATTACGGCCCTCGAGGGTTCGAAGAATATTTAACAGCATGAAGTGCGGCAAAAACGAGAGTGCTTTATGAAGCTTTCGCAATCATGCGAGTAGACTGATGTGGCGCCAGTCCAAGAGGTCGACTTGGACTCCACCGGCAGCGGTAGTAACGTTCCTCGCAACGTAAATCCGTAATACGCAAAGAGTATTCGGTTTCGCGCGTAACTTACGCACGATGAAATACGCGACGACCCTTGACATCCCGTACATTTTGCGATTGCGCGAGGAACGATCCCCGTCTTATTCTGCAAAAACCACCCGTGTGATTCTCGGCATTCTCTATAGCGTTTATTGTTGTTAAAGGTGGTGCTTGGACGATCCGTTAATCATCGAAATGAAAATGCGACTTTCTCTCTCTCCTTCCGCGTTTCGTATAATTCTATTTGATGCCTGATATTTTTATTTTGCAGCGCGTTGCAGCCAGCATTTCCTCGTAACTATGATATATTTCCGAGAGAGCGTCCGAAATATAACTCGGTGCTAAGTTTCGCGCGCTTGCACGCGTCCGCTCAGCCATTCCGGCCGGGAGAAGGGAGAAAGCCCTTATGAGTAAAAGAAATAAGAAAGGGAAACGGTAATATGGCATATCGGCGTACACACGTGGCTATAAAGGTACTTCGGTAATGGGCTCGACCCGGCCCGACAAAGGGCTTTATTTAAATAACTCGCGGCAAGCGCGACGGACCATTCTCAAATCCGGGGACGTGCGAGCACTCGCGTCTCGCTGTTACTTGAGCGCGTTTATTCCCCTGAGCACCCCGTGCGATAATAAAGCGGCCCACTTCTCCCCCCTCTTCCCCCGGCCGAGTTCCCTCGCGCCTTCGCGGGGCCCATCAGTCTCGGGTCCCGCGCCCGTAAAGCGTCGATCAGGAGTTAATTGACGGATTTCAATCTTTCCGGCAGCGACGTGCGCGAGATAAGCCGACTTCGAGAATGGCATGCAAAATGAAAAGTAAGGCGATATCGTGCTCTCTTTCCGTATGAAATACAGACGATGAAATACATCTCTCACATATTTAAAATGATTTTTCCTTCTTGATTAAAAAACGAGTATTTGTCTAGCGAATAAAAATTAAGAAATTATTGTTACTACACTGAAAAAAAATTCTTAAAACGGACGGAATCAGAAAAATCTTGATCAAATATTCCGATTATTGTAATAGGAATTCTGGTTATTATAAGTTATAAAGTATTGACTTCTATTATAATAACCAGAATTTCTATTATAATAACCTATTATAATAACTATTATAATAACAGAATATTTGATCAATCCTACAAGAATTTTTGATTCGTCCGTTTTGAACCAGAATTTTTTTTCAGTGTACGCTTGTGTATCATCTTGTAGTATAAAGCATGATAAAGAGTACAATTCAGAAAATGTATGGTGAAGATAATTCTCACACATGGTTCCACATCATAAATTTTCGTGTATACCCTGAGAAAAATGTTTTGTATTATGAACCAAAAGTTGATATCCAAGAAAATTGTTCAGTTGCTATAAACAAATATGTTATTTGCTTATATCTTGTTAAATCGTTTTGGTTTAGAGAACAAAACAGTTTCGTTCTCTAAACAGTTCTGTTTTGTGCTTTAAACGATTTAACAAGATATAAGCAAATAACATATTTATTTACAGCAATTAAATAATTTTCTTGGGTATATATCAACAAAACTTTTGGTTCATAATACAAAACATTTTTCTCAGTGTAGATACAATTTTTCTTCCAAATATCAACTGCAGTTTATGTCACATCATCATTAATAAGTAACGAAAAATTTACACATTTTAGAAATGTAAATTGAGATAATTTTTTCCAGTATGTTACCTATACGGATATCGGCATTGTGTTGTTTTAACCGGAAAATGTAATTGCAGATTAAATTTTTGAGATACCGGTATTCAGCGTTTGTCGCGCGTACCGAAACGAAGTAATCCTAAACGATTGGTGCCCCGAGGGTGCGACGGGACGGGGACGGAGGCAGTCTAATGAAAGGCACGCGCACTCTGACGGGCCCGGCGTGAGAATAAAATAATTAGCTGAGCTGTGCCCTCTCCTCGCGTCAAGACGAGAGGAGACGGGACGAGACGAAACGAGACGAGAGGAGATGAGACGAGACGAGCGGCCGCTCGTCTCTCCTGCGCAATCCTTTCTCGCGTTCTCGTCGGGTCCAGAGCCCGAACGAGAGTGTCGAGTGGGACGGAACGAGGTGGAAGTGCCAGGGCGAAGGGAGATGACTGGCTTGGCCAGGTGGTCGTAAAGCCTTAGAATGATGCTCTAATAAATCCCACTGAAAAATTGCGGGCCTCGAGGGCTCGCCGAGAAGTTTCTTCTTCTCTTCCTCGACCGCCTTCCTTCTGCCTCTCCTTTTCCTCCTTCTCCGCCTTCGCCTCCTCCTCGTCTTCCTTTGCACCTCCGAGGTGGCTCCGAGATCCGAGGGGAACCACGAGAGGACGACGACGCGATGCAGTCTGTTTAGCCGTTCCGCGCATCCGTTCTCGTGACTTTAATGTCTCGACGAGGAACACGTTAGGGATGAGTTGTGCGAAAGCGGCCGCGATCGGGGATCGCTTAGCTGTCGGCGGAAACGAGGAGCCGTCGCTTCGTCTGGGTCCTTCGATGGCTCTCGGAAGCGATGAACATGTCGGGGAATCCGAGGGGAATTGATGGGGGTTGCACCGCAAAGCTGGATAGCGATGGGAAAAATAAGTTCGTCTCTTCGAACGTTGGCAAAGGAATCTCTGAGTATATTTTACTAGAATGGTCCTATATTGTTACGACAAAATATCTTACAAAAATGACCATCAGCTAGAGACTATAAGACTTGAAAATCGCCATTCTTCAGGTTAGTACGTTATAAACATTTCGAGCTAGGGAACCGTTCTAAATTTATTTTTATTCTTCTACTTTAATTAAAGGAAAATTTCTTGATTAAACAGGAACAAACTTGGTTGCTACATACGCAAAAATTCTTAATAAGATGTCTAACTGTAGTAGATTGAATCTTAATTATACAGAACTATCAAGAGAGAAAGAGAGCCAGCAAGAATATTATTCTTCGTGATGAATATTATTCGAGACACTGCAACAGCGTAATCATGAAATTCTAATGAAAAAGAACAAACGCGAAGAAAGGCGGCTAATTGCAAAAGCAACGAGGTGCAACGGAGCATACGAGTGCGAGACCTAAATATTAAACCCAATAAAAATCCTGGGATTAAAGTCGCTCAACTGAACACTTCTAGAGAATTTTCTGTGCTATGCACTTTCTTTTGTTTTCACCTTCCGCAAAAATACTTAAACGGCATTGTCATCCGATATATAAAAAAAAAAAATAACGTTAAAGTGTTTCTACGAATAAACAATAATTTACAAGCTATTCGGTTAGAAAGAAACGTTGAGTGACATGTAATTTTCTGTTACTCGTAGAAATCTACGCGGCAAGAAATTTGGTAAAACAGTCGTAACCAATGTTTTATATTGTCGAAGTCTTTAAAGGAGTTGATGACTTCTCATCGCTTTTACGTCTCTCTTGTATTTCCCTGCGGTTCTTCCAGAACTATGCGGATACTGCCTTTACGAGCGGACGTATGCATTTGCGAGGGAGGTTGCATCGCGAGTTGTTCCTCCGTGTAATACCGCGTTGCGGCTTTACGCACTGCCTTTTCCAGCGGCGATGGCGAGCGGCGCCTTTGTGCCTCGGCCGCACGTTTCGGTCGATATCCATCCGATATTGCCGCGCGGCAGCGCGCGCCCGACGATGTAATCGATCGTTTCTCGCTTTACTCGAATCACGCCGATTAAATCTCGCCGCTTACGCGGCGCTCGGCAGCGTCCGAGATCATTTCGCAAGGCGGCGATGCGAATGCGTTCTCATTAAAATTGGCGAATTACATGTTCGAGCAACTAGACAGGATTCGGCTCGGATCTGGAACGGTCGTTGGCAGGATCTGTAATTTTCTAATTACGCGTATGACGATACCGGCCAATTTAATTGAGGATATTAATCATCAAATTTTACATCAGACTCAATTCTGTATTGAAAGTAGTGGTTACGTTTGCAGTTATCAAGCGTTTGAATGTGGAAAATACATATCTGGAGGCCATTACTTAACAAGATTTATGAATTTTCCATTTTAAAACTGTAACATATCTTTCTCTCTAAAAGGATAGAAAGAATTGTTGAACTGATTATTCACAGTATTCTAATAATTAATAATCGTTATAAAAAATTATATTTGGTCAAATTTTAAGTTTTTATTTATCTTATTCCCCGGTGCTCGGCAGTGGGAGGGTGGGAGGAGCATCGTTTTATACTTAAAATTTTTTGCTATTCTATTCTTCACCTCAAAGCCAACTTAGCTCTATTTCCTTCCTACGCCTATATTTCATTCCTTGTAATTTGTTTTCCCTTTCTTCGGAGACGTTAAGCTGCGATCTACAGAATTATACATCCGATCATCCACCACCCGCATCGAGACGACTCGTGCCCCGCTTCCGCGCTCACACGTCCATCCAACGGCGCTGCGAAGGCTCCTGATCCTTTATGTACACGAGCCAAGTCGATCTCTTTGACCACACAACGTAGGTCGCGAATGTAAAAAGGATCCTGCGCGGCGGAATCCATCGTGGTCCCAAGTTTCCGATTTCGTCACAGTCCGCTTGCTGCGTGAACACGGATTGGACGCGGCCCGGTGTCGCCCGCTCGCGACTTCGTCCTATTTACCGATTATTCGCCGTGTCCTCCCTATCGGGAGCCCGTGAGAGACCCCGCCGCCGCCGACGATGATTTCTCTGGTGAGCTGGCAGCTGGTGCTGGTGGTCCGTTGCGAATCCGACCCCGGGACCCGATTCGAACGACTCGAGAATAGTCCCAGAGTGAACGACGAGCTCTTCTGGGACTTGCCGTGGATATCAAACGCCGATGATCGAAGAGATCTGTCGAGGGAATCGTTCTGAAATAGAACCTCATCTCGTATGAGTACTCGAGAGAAAATCGCGAGAGAATCCTTCGATTTTGAGAGTTCTCGAGAGTTTAAGATGATTCGGTAGTTTTTTCGAAACAAATACCGGATACACAGTTTTTCGGCTTTTTCCTCTCTCATCCGATATTGTTTTGCAAACACTTGCAAACTAATATCGATTTCAGGTATAGCCGACTCCTGAGGAGAAATAATACTTTAATAGAGAAAATATTTGCTCAGAAAGTCGTAGTGACATTTGACGAGACGACAAAAGAGATTAAAAGATAAATGTTACAGGAAAATTCGACTTTAGAGATCGAAATCCTTACTCTGACCCTCTAGTAAGATAATGCATCTTAATACCTTCAGGATTCAACTGGATAAGCTGCGTTAAGCTGACACTAACACTTAATCTTTAACTTGCATAATAACCAGAATTTTTTTTCAGTGTATGGTTCTTTCTTAAAAATTTATTGCGTTTAAAAGCTTATTATATAATTATTTATTTGTCAACTGATCTCAGGAACAAAATATAATATAATTCTGTCAGTTTTGCTGTTAGAAATCTTTTCCATACAACGTAGAAAAATATTATATTTTTTTACGCTGTTTATGAACATTTTTTAAACATATTGGTAGCAATTTAAATGTAAAACATGTTTAAGATTGTAAAATTCAAAATTTTTCAGTTAAAAATTCTTGTCTCAGAACGTTCAATATGGTATACAAAATTTATTAATGATA
This sequence comes from Tetramorium parvispinum, assembly GCA_011638315.1. Classification (NCBI taxonomy): domain Eukaryota; kingdom Metazoa; phylum Arthropoda; class Insecta; order Hymenoptera; family Formicidae; genus Tetramorium; species Tetramorium parvispinum. The sequence continues at coordinate 24,155 of VBVR01000118.1, read as the reverse complement.
TAAAAACAACAATATACTAAGAATAAAATTATTTCTACATACTTTTTAATTAAATTTAGAAAGTTAGCTTAAGATTTGGTTTATATCACTTATAATTATTAAGCTTTAGAAATGTATTTTCTAAACGAGTCCGCATATTTGATATCAGAAGTGATTAGAGCAAATAAACATAACGTTATTTTATAGAAGTCAAATTTATTTATAACTTTTCATTACTCTGCCAAGAGACATAAATATTCTCGTTAAATTATTGCCAAAGGTGGCACACCCTGAACAAGCATATCACGACGGATCAGCGTATTCAACGGATCAGCCGGTCGATCCACGCGCGTATGCTTAACGAGGAATGTCGAATTCCCCGTGTCCACGTCTATATCATCGCCATAACCAAACGAAACTAATCCAGTTGGACCGTTTTAACTACCCTAACTAAACGCGCGATGTTACCGTGTCAGCGTTTAGCTATGGACGCTTCCACAGATTTTTCCCGCACGCACTTACACACCTCAATTTGCGCGTGCCCGCACGAGTTTGTGTGTGCCTGTGTGCACGGCTTTCCGCGTAGTTCGCGCAAACATCCAGGCAGGGTGGTCTTCGTTTTCGACGACGAGCTTCGTTTTCAGAGGGCTGAAAAGTGCGCCGTGGCTCGGTCAGGACTGCTTTTTCAACCCTCGGCTTCTGCACGCTTAAATCATATTTGTACGCTCGATTCGTACGCACCGGGTTTGGGAACGAAGACAGGGGCTTCGGAGAGGATCGGGGTGGGGGACTCTTTTGACTCGGTCTTTAACCGACCAACGCTACGAGGCAAGACTTTACGCTTTCGTTACAGATTGTTGGATCTTGACACCATAGTCTCTTGTCGACAATGCCGCTCTACCGAAAAAAATGCGAGAAAAATACCGAACAAAGACAAGGTAGCACTTTCTGTAATAATTAAAACAATAAGACGCATGTCTTATGGATGTCTAACTGATGCCATCTAAAATAAATGACTTATGTACTGATTTACATCATTTTCCACTGAATGACTAAATTATATTTACAAATCATTACCATTTTCCACGACCACCAACATCGAATCTTCATAGGTTAATGAAACTTAAATTTCCACACTCCCGGATACCAAACAGATTTCCGACAGATGCGGCTATAATACCCGTTACTGTTTCCCGAGCTGTTTTACATTTGTGGCTACCGTATGTAAGTATAATAATTTTATAATTATTAGTTTTCTTTCACAAGTTTGAATTAATTAATATATTAATCTAATAATGCGCGATACTTTTAATGTGTTTTTAATTTTTTTATATATTACTTATTTGTTAAATAATAATATTAATTGAACTTGTTGAAAAAAATTTTCATCAATTGCATTTTTCCGAATTTGTGTGTCGTCTTTGGCCTTTAAGCGCGCTTCTGTCAGTGATACATAAATAAATATTTGTGATTTCTAAAAATTAAATTTGTTTAGAAAAACTTCCAATAATTTTTGTTTTAGACTTAAAATAATCTATTATAATCACGAATAAGTATGGTACTTTTAAAGCAAGGATTAAAGCGAGCCGTTCTTTCACGTAGGTATATATATTTTTTTCTTTTAGAGAGACCACCTAGAATATTATGAAAACTTACCTAGAATGCGATCAACTGTCAACAAGCAAATTCACTCGAGTGGTATCGGAACTAAAGATATTGTCACGTAGAAAGTAAATCCCGTCAAAATATATTGTAATATTGACAGTTCTGAATTTTGTGATCTGCTCTCAGTGACATCGGTAACAAAACGTCAGAAAATTCTAGCCTTTTCGTTAAGAAGATTACTGGAATTGATGCGTAAAATTCTGAAATCACATGCCTTATTTTGCTTGTGGAACAATCCTTTTTTCGGCGAGAAATCCACACCACTTTTTATACTTGTCAAAATTGTAGTGACATGGGCTACGATCGTAATAATTTCCAAAGCCAAACAATAATTTCCAAAAGCCGAAAATGAAAAAGAGGGGACTTTTGAAAAATCTTATATTCAGTATAAAACATTATTGTATAAAAAGAAACAAATTATCAAAAACATTCATTTTTGTTTAAAAAATGTTAATCTATAGATACACGAAATTTCTTCATTAATTTACTTACTCCATTTTTAAATTATACAATCATAAATTAACAACGATATCTATGTCAGTAAAGATACAACCTATTACTCAAGCTACAACCTATCAAAATCCGAATGAATCGTTATGTAAGCATTGGATTGACATGTTATTCTACACAATTCTTAATGGTAGCAATATTGCTTTAGATGCGAATTAAATTAGCACCGGCTCATAAGCCTAGAGATAGAGATCGAGCGTGCGACGGAACGCCCCAAGTGGCGGCAGCTAGATAAAAAGACCGTTTGTGGCGTAATAACCGACGTGGCCAATCTAATTTCACGTGAAGATCCGATCGGCGCCGCATAATTGACCTAATCAAATTCTCCGTTGCAGGTCGCCGGCCGAAAAGCGTAAAGGCATCGACGTCAACTGGCGTAAGTAAGCATGTCATCACGCGTTACGAACTTAGTTCTGCTCAAAAGACTTGGGAACCCTCTCCATTTCCCCTGATTCTCAAGCGCGTTGCGATCAGGATCAGAATCGAGGATCTTCGGAACTGTCGAAGTATATGTTGGGATGCGCAAGATTTCTATCGCGACTAAATTCAGACAAAATGGCGTGAATATGATCATTGCGAAGGAAAGAAATTTTGCTAATATGGGTACATTACTATTACAAAATCAAATCGTGCATAATTTGACAATTGTCAAAGTGCTGTAACTAACAATAAGTTAAATACTTATAGAGTTTGCATTCAATTTCAAAGCTACTGACATTTATCAACATATTCATACGATATTCCGCGATATTATCGTTTTTATTCCCGTTTCATTTCGAATATTTATATTGCTTGTAATACAAACAAGTAATACTAATTGTAATGCATAGTCATATATTATATCGTGGATTCGGAGATATGTAAACATCGTTTCATCGGATGGAGTTCGCCAAGCGCGGCCATGGTTGCTCGCGACGAGGAGCGCACACCTTGGTACCCCGTGCGAGAACAACGCGGATCTACGGGGGTCCTGGTTAGGGGAACCTTAGACGCGTATACGCTGATCGCTTTGCAAAAGATCCATAAACGCGGCGTGATGCGCGACCAATCAACGCGGCGTGGCCAGCTGCCGTGTGGGTAACGCCGACTGAATCGGCATGAAGCCCCGGTTCATTCATCAAAGCCCTGGTTACAGCAGCAGCAGCAGCAGCCCCCGAAAAACTTCCCCCCTCGATACTCTTCGACCTTCGCGTGTCCCCTCGGCGCCATTTCGAAATACGTTGAAACGCCCCTCGACAACCAGGCTCAGTTGAACATTTCTTATCTGTTCTTAGTGAATTTCATGAGCTTTAATCTCAGAAATTTGACATCGATCGAAAAATGATATGGACAACAAGCGATATTGTTTATTAATTTTGAGAGATAATTTGTATCCTTATATAGAGAAACAATCCTATATTTTTGCGCACAGCAATGAACCTAACCAGCTTATTTTCCTTTCTTTAATTATTAAATATTGTTAGTCTTACATTCAGTATGCAAAAGATGCAATCGCTGCCGATTAATAAATCTTCAACATAACGATACAATGGATCAGTAACAACCATCGTTAAAAAGTGTCATCTCACATTCAAGGGAACGACCTCGACGACAGATCGGGGCAAGGGTGTCCGCGTATCAAAGGTGTGCTTTCCGAACGCTGTCGATTCGAGATCGTCGTTAAATTCGCAACACCATGATGCCGGCGCGGCTACGATGTATTCTCATAGTTCTCCCCGACATGACTTCGCTAGGATGCGAAATGGGCGAGCATGCAACTGCTGCTCGCTTACAGCTCGCACGAACGGGCGGCACGCACGTACGCACGCATGCATCCCCCACGCGGGATTTGCACGGCTTTCATTGGCTCGGTTAAGTTTGATTAATCTATTCGGTCGCACCATTGTTCGAAACGCGGCGGGCAATCCCATTGGTTGAAAAGGGCCGACGATGCACCGCACGGGGGGCTGCATTGCCATTAAGGGGGAGCAGCCATCATGTCCGCGTGAACTGGTTCTGTGTGTTTTTCGCTTGTCCCATCTCATTTCCGACGATAGTCGGCACTTCGTTTGCGCGGAGCAGAAACGTAAACTAAAAGAAGAAAGAAAAATATAGCGACGAACTAATAACAAAAAAAGCCGACAATGGCAAACAGCTGTCTAAAACTTTTCTCTTAAATAAAATAAAAGAGTCTTCACATTATATTTTTTTAATTATGAAAATATTCCATTCCACTGTATAATGGACACAATATTTTTTTAATCGATGTCTTAAATATACAAGGAAATATACTTTTTGGTGTAAACCATTATTATTGCTTAAGATCCAGTGATATTATTAAGTTTAATGGCTGAAGCGATAAATCAGTTCTAGAAGTTACAATTTCAAGACGCTGTGCGTTAGAAAACGCTTTGGGTAATGACGTAAAGCGGTTATAGCAGAGTGAAAGGATTTTGCATCATCGAACGATTAGTTCCTGCGTGGAATTTCCGCAATGCCGTTGTATCACCATTGAGACAGTTAATGAGAGCAATTACTCCCGAGAAGCAATGCTCGGGGTGTCAGAAATATTTTGTTTTGCCACTTCGTCCTCTTTACTTAACAGAGCTGCACTTGATATTCGAAACGTTAGGACGTTAGGTAATACCAGTAATTCCAGTAAGTAATAATTAATGGTAATTACGTAGAAATTTATAACATATAGTCCAGAAAATGCATCTGTCGGAAGAAAATCGCATTATCCGTTTTATGTCGCATAAAGCGACTTTATACTGTGAAAAATATATGTCTCGGATATGCATCGCGGCGCATATAGGCTGAAGTCACGCAATGTACGCGCACGCACGGATTGGCCGTAAGGACACCCTCAGATTTCCGTCGTGAGGGTGCGGTTTGAGTCTGGGAGGTCGTCACACTTATCAGCTTTGCAGTTGCCGGTACATCTGTTCTGGTTACCGTACAGGAAAACTCAACGAAGAGCGAAGTTCGATTTAAAAACTATGATAAAATTAAAAAGAAGAATTTGAAAACATAAGCTATTTAATAAATAATAAATAATCAAAAGATATAGATTCTTAAACTTGTGTTGTGTATCTTTTGTGAAAAGATCAGTATTCATTGCAACGTTTAATTATCATACTTTACTTAATTTACCTAACTTTAAAAAAAATTTTTTTTAAATAATTTCTTCAAAATTATTTGTCACAAAAATAACTGACATAAAGTTATTTAACAAAAACGTTTTATTCTTATTTTGATTTATACATTTTAATATACAAATAATTGCAAATTACTCCAAACGAAAAATTTATCAAATAAAAGTATGCTGAATGCCAAGTTAGAAATGCATTTTACGATGAAAGTTCTCACGAAAATACGTGACCACGCCGTTTTTTTTTGTACTAGTCCTTGACCTACCACATCGCTATTGGGGCCAGAGCAATTTAGGAGCAACAGATTGGGGGAAGATATTTGGTTGGATTGGCGACGAGAGAAAGGCAAGCGATGTCAAAGAAGCCGCTCTTGAAGCAACCCTAGTACCGCGCTTACGGGGGTTGGAATATGGGCGGAGATCACTGAATAGCGAATTACACACGGAGGCAGGCAAACGATACGTGAGGTCCAGAAAAGCATCGTGTGACATGGCTCGAACTTTTAGACATCAAATTTTGAGATACTTCTTTCGTTGTTCATTGATCAAAATTAATTTTATATTATATGGATTTCGACGAGAGTCGAAATAACAGACAGAAACGTAAGATAATTATTAATTCGTATTTAGTGGCTCTCAAAAGTGTAATTTATTTAATAATAATTTAGGGCAACATTTTTTTATAAACATATTTTTTTGACATGTCTTCTCTCCATTCATATTTAAAATTATTCACATATATACGTAAGAGTCAACTTTAAACAAGGCGATATTAAGAAAAATTGATATCAAATATAGTTTTTTTCTTTATTTTCTCTCGCCTTTCGAATTATATGTTTAAGAAATTATTTCAAATTACGTGCTCAAATTTGTCAAAAAATAGTCTCATGATATTACTATTGGAACGATAAACGTAAGTATAAAATAACGCAAATTCGTGATGAAAATGTTTGTCGAAATAAATCGGGCGTACGGAAATGGTAAGCCACATGTACGATATATTCGTAAACATGGTCACTCAATGAGATACGAAGGGTTAGAAGTCGGTAAGGGCGAATCTTCATGCAGTGGTACTTTTGAATCCTGCTTGGATCCTGCTGGCCAGGTCAGTACAAGAGAGAAAGAAAGAGAGAATGAAACGACCACCTACTTCGTCGACACAATGGGGCACAAATGCGTGGCGACAGGACCCGTAGATATACGGCAGGCTGATTGCTCGTTGTCACTGTTGCGCCCGATTGTCGGCTCTTCGGGTCCCGCCGAACCCTCCGCCGGCCGCGCACTGTTTCCTGACGACGGGCTTGTGATCAACGCGGGGACAAGTTCGCGGGGGCGGCTGAAAACCAGGAGACAAGCCTGACGATTCGGGACCGATCGCGAATTATGCACGCATCGCTTTTTAGGCTGGTCGTTTCCTTAAATATGACCCAGAAGTACGTAATAAAGAGGAGAACATAACATCGTTTTCTAAGATATGTAATAAGTTTTGGTCAACAAATCTGCTATCAAACTTTACAAACTTTCGATTTTATTCAATATTAAGAATAATTAAATATACACTTACCTTGCGAGCGAATCATAAAAAAATTAGCAGTGTAGTAGAAGGACACGATGAATATTTTCCGCATAATCCATTTATTTATATAACGTTGCATTATACAAGGATATAACCGGCACATTATGTGCGATATATACAATAATTCAACTGGCCAATTGGATAACTTGTGGGGTAGGGTCACAACATCGATTGTAATAAGAATATTTTTATCAGTAACTTTCTTACGACTCAATACGATCTACGTATAAATATGTACAGTTTTATCCATAAAATAAAGTGACGTGAGTTATACATGAATATATATAATAATATAAATAATATACATGTATAATAATATTATACATACATATTATCTATATTATTAATTATAATATATATATTATCTATATTACATAATATAATAATATTATAGATAATATATATAATTTTTATAAATAGCATTATATTATTACTATAGTAAGGCAATTCTTAAGGCGGTAAAGCATCCAAGGCATCATTGTAGTACAACTGCCAAGTGCTAATCACTTTAACGAATAAATCTTCGTAATTACGACACTTCTCGGAAGTTGGTGAGCGGCTTACCTACGTCTATGCGTACGACTTAAACGTGAGTTTAACTCTATCATAAATATGCAGTAGTTTCACCGTGGAAAAGTTTACGCGTATTATCTATAAAGCGTTTTAGATTTTTATATACAGTCGCTTTGCGTCTTACGCATAAATTACATTACCGATTACATATTCATAAATAAAAAAAATCTTCTGTCCAAATTTCGAAGACTATATAACACATTCTACATATCTACTTCAATTGGAAGCTATTCTAGAAACGGTATTGCGATAAAGTCCTCGTTGAAAGAATATCTTTTTAATTTCTATAAAACGATAAAAAGTAACAACGCAAGCAATTTAACAATAAAAATTAAGAGACGCGTATTTTTATGAAATACAAGATATCTTCTTAAAAATGCAAATATTTTTACAATTCAAATCTAGCCTCGGAAAAAACAGAATAAATAACAATAACAATCTTTAAACCGTCTCCCCCTGTAATTACATGTAATTGATGTACGATCGTCTCTCGTAGTTAAATTCAGTGAATTCTTCCGCAAACCTGAGAATCGATGCCGCCCAAGTACGGATATCCGCTCTTCGCCTCGCTAGGGCTATGCGGAGTAACATGAGGTGCCATCCCCGTCGAAACTGGCACCCCGGAGGAGGATGCACCACTTTGCACCATGCAGGCACTCATGTTGGACCCAGTCGGGCTAACGCTGCCCCCCAAACTGCCCAGATTTAGATTGGTGGAAGTCAGATTGGAGGCAAGGTTGCTGCTGCCATAATGGGAGGCGTTGAACAATCTGCAACAAGCGAAATTGACTGTCCGCTTACAAGGAAATAAATAGAAACGTAAGAATGATAAAATAAAATTTATATCGACTAATGTTGATTTTTATAGAGTTATTAAACATATTTTATATGACGCAAAATTCATTTTTAGTAAATAATAAAAAATTCTTGTATTAATATAATAACTTGAAGCTAAAAATCTTTCTCTGAATAACACAAATCACGTAAATTATGAAACAATATTATTAGGTTTTTATATAATTATTATATATGCTTTATATTAACGATGCAAGAATATATATGCAACTTTCAATCTTAATTTTAAAAAGGCTTGGGAAAACTCTTTTATTAAAATTGTGAAATTGTGAGTATAAAATAACAATCGACAAGCTCATTAAATATTGATAATAAAAGGAATATTCTCTCACGAGCATATATCAATTGGCCGTTAAAAAAATACATTACTCGCCAATATTCACAATTATATCTGCGTTCGACATCTTTGAATATAAATTAACTATTGTACATGCACACGTATACACGGACGCGTGGAGAGTTATGCTGCGATACGATGAAATGAGTCGCACAATGGTGAAAGGTGTCCACAAGTGGTAATACGAAAATGAAATTCCGGCCGTGTGGTTCTCTCAAAGTGGTTACTGCCGTTTGCAAGGCGATACCGAACTCATGCACGCTCTGCGAATCGGTTAGGGCGTGTCGAGGGCGGCGGCGGCCGATTTCCAAACACTATTGCGGTCCTTTGAGCATTCCGATACACTACTGTGATTAAAGATCTCAAATCGTTGTCCCTTGAGTATTGTCCCTTCGCCTTTTTGCTCTTATTATAATATCGTTATTTTTCAAACTTAGAAATTAGAAAATAACTATAATTATTTCAGCATGTATAAATGAACAGAAGAAACTTGGAAGAAAGTGTCAGTCAGATCTTTTAGTACATTGAGAGGAACAGATTTAGACTTCTGATAGTATAAATTATGTTAAAAGAATTACAAGTTGATGACATATGAGAAGAAAACGATTGGTAGTAAGAAATGAAAGTATACAAAGTCTGGAGCCATAAGAAATCAATTCTTAATTAAAATAAACTTGAAACGCATATCGATATTTTCAGGCGATTAAAGCGTACGATTGTAAAACGAAGTCGGCCCTTTGAGCGTTTCGCCATGACGCTTTAAGCACCCTAAATCCCGTCAGTGTTGGGCCTAGTTCGCACTATAACTTTATTTCTTTCCCCTCTTTTTTATTTAGAAGGTAGCGCGACATTTCTGGCGGAAGCCGCGCGATTTATCGACCATACTCCGCCCTACGAATCTATTTTCATGCAGAAGAATATCTCCCTATCCGCTCACAAATCAAATTTTTTTCTATGGTCGCGTTAACGAATTCTTAAGAATTTAGAGCCGACCGAAATTTACAGCTCGCGATTCTCCGGAATTAAAATCGGCCGTCAAATAAAATATGGAAGTTAGATTAAATATTCTCTTAGGACAAGCCGACTTTGAGTTTCTTCCTGTATCATTTGAGAAATTCAGAAAACCATTAATTTTTGTCACCGCATAAAGAACTTTTGACTATTCGAAAGTAAAACTTGTTTTGATTTTTCGACCAGTGTTAAGATGACTTGCAATTACTTTTCTATACCTGCTAATAGTTCCCATCTTATTTGAATATGAAATATTTTCAGTAGTAAGTATTAAAACTCATCTTCTTCCTACTGAGAAATACACCATTAGCAGGGCTCATGAATTTCCGAAGTCTCAGGATACATTAGCCGAAAGTACACATTTCCGGGTGTCGAGACTTGTCTTTTCCTTCCCAGAATGGAATGCATTGTTAACTCATTGTGACTCACAGCCGTTCCATGACAATCCGTAGTTTCTGTGCTTGTCTAAACGTGAAATGGCAAAAACGGCGACAACCATCGACAGCAACGAAATCGTTCGCTCGGACTGACTTGAGAGAGCCGACCACGAAGAGCGACCCCCCACGAGGTAGGCTGACGCTCCACCGGGGGTCCACCGAGTATTATCCCGGATGTTTAAAACCGGCGAAGCTCCGCTCTGCGCACCACGTGATGGCTCGGCACGGTGAGCCAGCCCGTTGTTGTACAGAGCCTGAAGGGGCCCCAAGCGAGACAGTAAGCTCGGAACATCGCCGCGAGAAAGATGCGCGCGCGGCAACGCGCGGAGATAAAGACGGCGAAGCCGGGGTGTTTCGAACAATTAATTCAGCCATTGTGGCGTAATAACAGGTTGCTCCGGTGGCCGGGTTGCTACAGTGTGTTGTTACACGCCGAGCGGACGAGCCGATTCACTTGAGCAGAGAGATAGAAAGAGAGGGAAAGAGGAAAGCGAGAGGGAAAGGGACGGTGAGCACGGTGGATGAGGAAGCGGGAGAAAGAGAGCCAACGGGGCCCTGCCGACACGTTTTCTGTGTGGTCCTCAATTATGTTGCTTCTTGGGCCTCCGTAATGAAACGCTACCGGCTAATAATCCAACCCGGGTCTTGATCCTTCGACGCAGGGTGTACATACCTGTGCCGTGATCCAGCTTTAACCGATCGCGGCAGCGCCGCGAGGTAGCGACGATCGATCGCGGATAATCGTTGCGGGGGTGTTTACGGACGAGAGATACCGCGAGAGATTACGTATCCACGTCACTTCGGATCACTCGAGAAACGAATAGTTATCGAATTTTATCAGCTAATAATAAGAACGAAGTAATAATTTAATTAAGCTTTATTTTAAATAAAACTTTTTGCATAAATTAATCGCCAAAATCTAAGGAATGTAAAACTGCAAACGATAATGTGGTTAAATTCCTGTATTAGGAAGACGAGAAACGAAAGGAAAGAATTCCAAAAATCTTAATGACTGTCTAATGGAATAATGGAATAATGAAGGATCCCAAAAAGAGATTCGTGACACACGAAAGATTGGCATGAAGAACTGGTTAGATTTTCGTGATCGACACTGTGCCGTTAACGCGCGGCACTCTCTCCTTTCTGTCTGGTCTACTTATAAAACGGGTATTTTGACAAACACGATGCATTATTAGTCGCTAAAACTTACCCGTAATTGTCCGGAGTCGCCCGTGGCCATTGCTGCTGTGCCGCGTAATAGTTCTCCCCGTAGTTGTAATGCTGAGGATAGCCGGCGGTGGTTGCGGCGGCAGCAACACTCGCCTGCCCATAGCTTTGATAGCTCTCAGCACCGTTGCCGTAGTGCTGGGTCTGGAAGGGTAGACTCATGTTGAAGGCGTTCAGTTGTTGGCTATTCAGCTGTTTGCGAAGCCTGGCGCGCCTGTTGCTGAACCAGACCTGCACTCGCGCTTCCGTTAACTTTGTTCTGCGAAAAGAAAGGACACCCACGAATCTCAGTAAAAATATAAATAACGCAAATCTATCGTTTACACTATCACACACGCATTATATATATTATTTCGCAACTTTCTGTAACATGCAACTTCAATCACAAGCTCACAATTTAATTTTAAGTTTCTCTTGTTTTAATTAACATATAATTTTATGAGAAATATAATCAATGTAGTTAATTTAATATTATGTGAATACATTTTTTTAACATCTAATTTTTGTACGAAACAGAAAGTAATCTTAAAGAAACTTACTTTTGTGCAAGCTCCTCTCTGGTGTACACATCAGGATACTGCGTCCGATGAAAAGCCGCTTCCAGCTGCTCTAGTTGTTCACCGGTGAAGGTGGTCCTGCTTCTGCGTTGTTTCCTCTTCAACGCGATGCCAGGTTCGCTTTCCGTGTCGGAATCATCGCCGCTACTTCCGCCTAAGGACAATCAAAGATCACACTATTTAAATATTCAACTTCGTCACTAAATATTTATCTCATAAGCTTGTACCAATTATTAGCGGACTTATTCCAAGATAAATAAAGTCATTCCACTATTCTGTCGATTATATGACACGTTAAAAGAGACGCGAATGTTCGATTTGGGCATTAAAACATTGTCGATAGAGAGGAGAGACGCGAGCGTGCGTTCCTTAATAGCGGCGAGAGCACCTCTCGGTCCAGCACGTGCTGCACGTCAGATACCGAAGATAGGAAGCGAGTCGTTCACGCCCACAGTTCACACGCCGGTCTCAGCAACCCACCATTAAGACCCTTCTGATTACAGCCGTGCCCAGCCGAACCTATACTAAACTAAAACACCGGAGAAATTAGGGTCCGCCGCGAAGAAATTAAGTTCTTTGACATGTCCCGTCCCACCCGAGCTAAACGAAAGCCCGTTCCGAAGGGGAACCGTTGTCTGGCCCCACGAGACACTATTTATGGAATTTCGAGTTTGATTTGTAACCCCTTCGGACCTAATTTGTTCTCCACGGTTTGTCCCTGTTACGCTGACCTCAACAACTACATCGATAACGTTATAACCTCGGCCGACGAGACTTAATATGAATAAGTTTATATTTCATATTTTTTTTTTATTTCAAAAATTCCATTAATAAAATTTATTATTTATTATTATTAGAGACACATAATGATTTCCTTGTATAAGAGCACAGTTTTTTTCGTAAATTACAACGGATATATTTTTGGCTAACGTTAATTTCTGGGCGTATCGAGGTAGCCTCATCAGAAGTCCTGTGTCTCTTTTTATAGCCGTAGTCCGTAATTTACAAACTTATTCCCGGATTAAGTCGATCGATCGGCGGGAATGAATGTCTAAATCAATAGCACCTGCGCGAACATCAGCCAGAATTCGAAAACCACGAAGTGCATGGCGGTTCCTGCCAGATTAAAGACTACCGCGCGCTCGTAAATCGTCGCGGGACTTTCAGGAGCATACTCAACGATTTTTCGAGATCCTAACGCTTTTCACGAGCTATCAGCGTCCGCCGATACTCCATGGATCTGGGACCGAATGCATACATTAAAGAAAGACTATACAGTCACCTGCTTCCAGAAAATAAATTTATAAATACGCTCAAATTTATTAGTATAGTTGTTAAATTCGTCTAAAAAAAAATTTTGTTTTACATATACAATTAAAATGCATACGTAACGTGTGTACAAAAAAAAATTACATTTATACATTCTACATAAAGATAGAAATGGTATTATTCACTGGAATAAAATTTTTATGAATGCTATACGAGGAAGAAATAATTTTGCACAAGATCGCGTCGCTTATAACGGGATTATTTATTACCCAGACCCTTTATAGCTTTTAAATTGAGGGCGATATGGCAAGCGCGACGTTTCGCGATTGCATACCGTTGGTCGAGAAGCGTCGAGGTAAATATCGGCGGGAAAGGTCGAGAGATGCTAAACAATTACTATCGGAGGAGATGACCAGCGAGCTGCGATCGCCGTCCCGGGCGCGGCGAACGACGAAGGTCTCAATCACGAGTCTGCCCCGCAGTAAGAGCATCTAAATCAATAGAGGGTGCCGTTGCGTTCCGCGAACAAACGGGCACGGGGTGTGTTGTTGGCGGTTTGTAAGATTAGAGGCAGGCGGCTGGGTACGAAGCTGAGAAAGACCACACGCCGCGATTGTGCCGCGTAGGTATATATATATACAATATATATATGCGCGCGGGTTCCTCCATCTTCCTCGCACCGTAGTGGAATCCACGGCCATCCTCGTCGTCTCGTTCCTCAGGTTCGACTGCTCTCTCGCTCCTCATAGCCGTTCCACCCGATTTCTTCTTTCACGTTCCTCCGACTCTGCTCTCCACCTGACTTCCTCCTTCTCTGCACGCGCTACGCCCGATCTGTCCCTCTCTCCCTCACGTCCCTCCCCGCGCGATCGTTCCTCCCGATTTCTTTTACGGAGAGACAGACCGCGGGGTTATTTATCGCGCGTGTTCTTGGCTACCGGAACCGCCGGGTGATCTTGCATTCTGGCACTGACATGTCGGCGAGGGGAGAAAGGTGCGCGGAAGATGAATGGACGCGGGGCGAGAAATGATTGAAGTGTGTATTTGTGAGACCTTTTAGGTTCCCCCGTGTTGATTGCATCGTGCATCCGATCTACTAGATTGTTTGCTATTTCTCATTTTGTCGCCATTTAACGCTTTATATTTAACCGTTCATTTAACGTCTCGAGATATTTTTCTCCTCGAGAAAAAAAAAAGAGTAATTAATGTACGACAGAAGAGTATATTAAATGGAAAATTAAATTATACGTGCGCTATCGAACACTCGGCGAGTGTTTCTTGTAGAGGGAGAAACACCTAGGAAGATATCCCTATCCATAGTCTGTTTCTTCTTACTTGACTATGATGATGTGTTATTATCGCATTAGTGCATCAATCGCTCAAGTTATCTCGCTCTTCCTCCTCGTCCCCCGCGATCCACGCTATCCGCGTTGTAAGCCGATCCAATACGTTGCCGACTTCAGTGCTAAACCATCACGCTGCGATCGAATAAAAAGAACGAAGGTTCTACGTCCGAGGTGCGCGCATTCAAAAAGACTTGGTCTTCCCCTGCTTCTTCTTCCTCTTCTTCGTCTCCTTTCCTTTCGCGGCGGTGCATTAGCGGCGGGAACAGCGCCTGACTTTCTTCTTGTTCCTCCCCTTTGTTCGAATCATAATACATAATTTACCCGACCTGCAAACGCGGCGGACCCAATAAAGACCTACGCGTCTTCCTCGGGACTTTTATCGAAGTATTCGTAATTGAATCGCTACCTTCGGGCAGTTTTATCCCGACATCGCGACTTATTATAAACGTACAATATTCTTCTCGTAAAATATACGATAAATAATATATCAATCGCTTTATTTAAAATATAAATCTTGACGAGAGTGTAACCATTCTTTCATTTCTCTACTTATTACTCCAATATCGCTATTTTAATTCTCATCTGTATCTCATTAAATTGCTGTAATATTTACTTGCAATCTTTCATATAACGGATGATATGGACAACATCGGGAGGATGAAAGTCGCTTTCACAACAGCGCAAGGAGATTGGTCAATGCGACAGGAAGCAACAGGTCGAGCACCATCCAGCGAGTCCTTGCGCGAAGTTGCAATCTCGGGCATATGTCTAATCAAAACTAAATCTTCCCGACAAGGTAATAAACTCGACACATCTACGCGCCACGGGACGCCTAATATTTCTTCGCGCCCCTTACCGCCGGTAATAAATAAAAAAGAAAAGAATTCCCCTTTACATTCGCCGACCAGACCTATATTCCTACCAATCCTCAGCGTGCCCACGAAACTGCTGGATACTTCAATAAGTAGAACTTGCGTGTGTGGACGCTCGTACGCGTCTCGAGGCTCTCGTGTAACGTCCGACGAATGCGGAATAAACGAAATACAAACGATAACGTCGCGAAAAGCATCCGCGTAATAATATCCCTTTGGTACGATCGGTAATTGAACTTCTTATTACTTTCATGTATGAGCCCATAGTAGTTATAAGCGCGTTAAAAACTTGCGACTTTAGAGACTTTGCGCGAAAAGCTAACGACTTCCTGATCGTGTTATATATATGGGAAGAATGTTGAGTTGCATTTCGGATCGGACACCTCGAGCACGCGAGCCGCAAACAGTCGATCGTCGCGGCCGCCTTGCTTCAATTAACTTAGCATATGACTACGCTATAATTACGCTTATCGCTCGATTAACCTCGGGCGCTTCATTTGCGTCCGCCTGTGGTGGTTTATGCAGTGTTAAAACGACGATACATATTGCAGAAATAGACTCCGATAATCTGTTCCGACGGCGATCCACTCGCCGCGTAAAAAATGTTGATAGTCTCGATAGATCGGATCGCGATAATCGTAAGTGTTATTCATAATACTCACCGAGAATGCCATCGATAGAGTGATTTCTGCGTAGATCGTCGCCGGGACGGGTCTGGTTGGCTGGTCCACGAAGAAGTCTGGTGATGCTAGATACGGAAGGTGCCGAGGCTTTGTCGCAGACTCCATCCTGCTGGCAGAACCGCGTTGGACCAGTTAGCATAATTTTTCTTTTATTCATTGTTTCTTTTATGAATTAAATATGACTTTATCTATTCTCGATTTAAATACTATAATAATATAATAGAAATTTAAAAACTACATTGAAAAAAATTCTGGTTAAAAACGGACGAATCAGAAAATCTTGTAGGGTTGATTAAATATTCTGGTTATTATAATAGAACTCAATACTTTATAACTTATAATAATCAGAATATTTGATCAATCTTACAAGATTTTTCTGATTCGTCCGTTTTTAACCAGAATTCTTTTTCAGTGTATAGAGAAAGAAAACTGTACTTTAAATATTCTCTATATTTTTAAATGACTTTGAAGGCATCTTCATCATTTACTTTGGGTTTTAAAGCTGCGTTTATTTATATTAAAAAGAAAAGCGGCGCATAATACCGCATCTTAAAATACTTTTCTCTCTCGTTTTAAATAAAAATATGAGCGTAATGGCCTGGGCGATATCAACGGACCTTTATCAATTTTTCGCGTATCTCCCAGCTGAAGATTCCAGGGTTCTGCCGCCTGAGATCCTCGATCCTCGCCTCGACTTCCGGCGTGGCAACTCGCGGCTTGCTACCGCCGATCACGCCGGGTCTGATCGATCCTGTTTCCTGATATCGATTCAGGATCTTCGAGACGCAGCCGTGTGAGACCCTGAGCTGTCTCGATATGACGCACGGCCTGACGCCGGCCGCTGCCATCTCGACGATCTTCAAACGGATATGGTTCGGTAATGGACGGCCGTTGATGAACACACCGCCCAGTTGGTTCACGCGACCCTGTCCTGCAAATGTAATAACGCAGACTCGTTTACCATAATGGCTCGTCACGTGCCTCGCGAAGGTGTCTAATACATCTATTTCCACAGTACAAGAGCGACGGGTCATACATGATTATTTAATAATAAGAGAATGGATATAAGACCGTCACGTCGATTTCAGTGTCGGAGACATCAAAGACGGTAGATGCGATAAGCGTAGATTGGAATCACCGCTTTAAAAGACACAATTTTCCGGCGCGAGAAATACAGAAATAAGGTTTCTACGAATCGTTTGCTACAAAGCAATTGTCGACGTTCGAAACTATGTGTCTGCAACTAAATACACTTTGCACCACGTGAGACGAGAAAGAAAACACTATCGTGCGCTGGATGGTAACGAAGCTGCGGAAAAATAGCATGTTTTCTCAACGCCTTGGCACAATGCAGCACGGCGCGGCCATTTTTCTAAATGAGAATAAGCGGAGCCGCGCACAAAAGTGGCAGAGAGAAAAAGAAGAACCGGAGGATCAGCTCGCGCAAAAGAGAGCCGCTTAGCGGACAAAGCGCGGCGACACGCGAGGTGCCGCTCAAACACCGCTAATTACCGGTAATTAGCCCACCCCTTCCTCCTCCCTTCCACTACACCCCCCTTAATTAACTTAATTATAATCACGAAGTCAAACAAACGGCGTTACACGCGACGGCCAGAGCGGCCCTGGCTTGGCAAAGGGGGGCAAAGAAGCGGAATGAGATGCGCGCGAATGCGGTGGCTCTTACGACGTGTCGCGAAGGTGGACGTCTCGCGTGCTTCAGAAAACCACGAAAGAGGACCGGCGTCACGAGTTACGGCTCTGGTTTTGCGCGGAGTAGTAAAAGCCATGGGCAAGGGGACAGAGGAGGCTGGAGGGGGCGTCGGAGGCGAAGCGGCTTTAAAAGCCCGGGGAACCTTAAAAGTGTTCTCTCTTTCGCGCACGGGGACAATGGGGGGAGAGTCCTCGACGGACAACCGGAGGCACAGCCGTATCCTGCACGTTTGTACCTATTTACATAAAGGGGGCTTTGCATAAGAGAAGACGCGCGCTTATGCGCGTCTCGCGGATGCTGCGCGCGATACTCCGGATCGGAGATTTGACAGACTGTGGAGATCTTCGCAACAATGCTGCTGCAATCTGATGATAAATCGAATCCAATTTGCGATCAGTTCTTCAATAAAACATGTATTTCTTAATATGTTTTACGCAGTTGATTTATATATTTTTTGTCAATCAATCATCTCTTTAGATTCCTTAAAAGGTAGAATCTCATCTGGGAATAATACTTGAAATATATCTAGAGTGCCCATGCACTTTACACTTTATACTACCTCTTTTATATT
The DNA here is from genome assembly GCA_011638315.1 of Tetramorium parvispinum. Classification (NCBI taxonomy): domain Eukaryota; kingdom Metazoa; phylum Arthropoda; class Insecta; order Hymenoptera; family Formicidae; genus Tetramorium; species Tetramorium parvispinum. The sequence continues at coordinate 5,846 of VBVR01000118.1, read as the reverse complement.
ACCCTTCAGAATGATTTAAAATTATTCAAAAGCAACGAGAAAGAGCTACATTTATCGCGGTAGGTTTTAATGGCAGAACGAGCGGGATTCGCGAGGCGGATTGCGAGTCCATGGCAATCCAAACATTTTCGCGATCGCATTGGGGACCGGATGCGCGCGCTAGCGCAGCGCCAGTTCGTGATATATTCGCAGCCGGCTACCTGCTGCGAGAAGCGCGGGGCCTAAGGAGTCCGCTAATTACCACGGCGTAATTCAAAAGACGACCCCCTTCCCGGGCGCGTCGAGCTCTCCGGCACAAAAGTAGTCCCGTTTCGTCGTTCATCACGGACCTCAGAGATTTACATCCCCCTCCGTTCCCCTTCGCCGCCCCGCGCCTTCTGCTGCCCCTGTCCCCCTGAGACCCTCTCGCGCTCAGTAAGGACATATCCGCGAGTGCGTGCAACGCACACACTCCCACACATACACCAGCCGTGCCGGTGTGTATAGGCCAGGTTACGGTCCCGCCGGACACCTCTCCGGTGTATGACGTCAGTCAGGCCGCGGGGCCCGACGGGATTACAGGCAAGATCAAAAGGCGCCGACCGCCGCCGCCGCCGCCGCCGCCGCCGCCGACGACGACCACGAGCTTTCGGTGCAAAGCGCGTGAGCATCGCGGATATTCGTGGTAAATTTCTGAAAAAAATGGATGAATCAACTAAGGACCGAAATATGAAGTAAATTTAGTAATTAACCGAGGAAAACTAAAAAAAAACATGAAAGTACAGAAATTACCGCAATTAATGTAAGAAAGTATAGAGATCGCATCAGTAGGCCATAGTGATCTCAGAAAAGAAAAAAGAAAATCAATTTTAATAACTTTTTTTTTCAGGCATTAATACCAATGAAAGGGAAGTAACACGAGAAAGATAATCGAAGACAAATAGCGATTTTCCTGATGAATTTTCCCATCGAGATCTCCGGGCCGAGATAACAGAACCAGTTAAGAAAAACCGTGCGGAGGCACGAGGCAAATGCCAAGAATGCCAGACTACCATTCGTCGCACGTGCAAGACATACGCATGCATATGTTGGCCGCGCCGCGAACATAACGTTGCATTCTCGCGCGAGGCTCGCTCTTGCGAATACCGGAGATCGTAACTCGAGTCACGGAATCGAAAGTTAAATATTACCGTCCGTGCGAGCGGGCCCTTTACCCACGTTTTTGTTCCCTATCCACCGATATATGAATATTGTTCGACGCATTCTTGCGGAACGCGCCGCCGCTACGTGCGTGTTCGCGGGTTTCCCACTGCGTCTCGCGCGATTAGTCCCGGTATCGATTGCAAAAGCCTGCGTTACCTATTCTCTCGGATCGGAAATCGAAGTGATTTGTACGTCCGTGGAATCCACGAAGCTTTGTCTCGATTCTGAGTTACGGACGCGAAACAGCCGAGGTTTCGCGTCCGAGGATGAAAAATGAAAGCGAGAAAGATGAACGCTTGAACAATGAAGAGGAATCTCTTCTTCCTCCGGACTGTTTCCTCTTCAAATGCCGTGGCGTCAAGTTTGGCCGCAACAAAACGATTGTCTCGAGAGGACAATTTAATCCAAGCAGCTGGTGAGTGATTTATGTCTTCGCGTAATTTATTGTTGCGGCGGAGTCATTTTCGCGAGGTGGACCACCCTGTACGAGTGTACAGGGGCGAGAGCGCGCGCGGCAAAACGGTCGAAAGAAATAATTTCCAGCATGAATTATTGATAACGGGCGATTGATTGTTCAGCGATCAAGACTTAATGTCCATCATCCGCGTGCGGACGTGACGAGATAAGGGGGAGGGCCGCGGCGTCTGATTTGAATTTGCCCGGCGAAGCGTCGCGCATCGTTAATTTTTACCTGCGAGGCAGCGACGGCCTCGCCGGGCCGAGGGTGCTCTTAGACACGGAGGTGCTTAGAGAATTCCGAAATAATTGTGGCGTACGTCGCCGGCCGTTCATTCGCCGCGTGTCGTGAGACGTCAATTAAACCTTTTTCCCTCCGGATCGGCCTCGATAAATTATTACGTGCGAAGAGCCGACGCACCATACTTTGCGGCCGCGACACTACCGCGGTTCACGAGCTGCGAGCCGTGCAATTACGCTCTCCTCTACGAGACTTTTCTTTATGGTAATCTCTTGTGCCCCTTGTCGCGAGGCCTCCCCTTCTCGCTCTTAAGCAGTAATAACAACGTGTTATCTGGGTATTAATTGAATCTCATTAAGGATCGCATCGAGCTATGCGATCGTTCCAATTTTCGCGTGATGAAGTACGTGTAACGTCTCACGGCCCGCAAGAATTACGGGATACGATCGCTAAATTTGTTATTCGAGGCTTTTAGCTGTAACTGATCATCATCCAATTACGACAACAGAGTCTCTCGAGGCCATTTCAATCGCGCATCGTTCATCTGGCGTTTCCGATTATCGCGTAAGATAATCTTTGAGGAAGAATTGAAAGATTCCTCAAATGTGAATCTCAACATATTTTACAATTATATATTAATATAAATATTTATCGTGCTTTATATTTATACGTAAAGAGATAAAAAAGATGAATATTTTATTATATTTTGTATTCCACTCAAATCGAAAGAAAAATTTTCTACGCGTTGACAAGTTATGTAACTGAAGAAGAGAGAGAGAGAGAGAGAGAAAGAGGTAAGACTGAAAAAGATATAAAAGATATTATGAATTTATGAAAATGTTAATACATAGCCTTAATTTTTAGTTTAAGTATATCAGCATACAATTTTTTGTATAAACGACACATCGTTTCTGTGACGAACTTAACGATAATTGCCGAGCGGCGCGCGTACGAAACGATTCCAAGACAGCAAAGGGTCAATTTTGCAGGCACCGAGTGGAACGACGAAAGTTCCGTTGCGTCGATTACGCAATCTGCCGTGATACGAATGCGCCGATCGGTCCTCCAGATGGAGAATCGGAGGATGAGAGCGGAAGGCTGCACGCGCGTACCTGAGTGGGAGTAACCGCATGTACCGAAGGGATGCATGTACTTAGTGCGTGCGATGTGAGTTCCGAGTCGCGCGAGGACTTCAATCAACGTGCCGTCGCCCGAGGCCTATCCGATATCAGACATTAGGTACCCACGGGTACGGGTACCACCCCATGACTCTTTTCCAATGATCCGACGCCCACTATGCGCGGGCCTGTGTATCGGACTTTATTCGAAAGTGGCCATCTCTCCCCTCTCTGTCTCCCTTTTCCCGTGTATTCCTCAGAAGGATGGATAAACAACCGAGATTTAAAGGCGCACGTGAGTGAAAGCGATCCGGATCGTTCACCATCCGGGATCCTCTTTCTGCATTACGTAGAAGGAATAAAGAATGGACGAGGAAAGAAGCTAATTATTTAATTCTATGATTCTATGAACCATAAAATTGATTAATAATAAGAAAAATATATAGCACACATTTTGTTGCTTTTATTATAATAATTACTGCGTAAATTATCAAATAATTTTTTTAAATAAAATGTTATGTAAGAATTATTTTTCTATTACCTCTTTACAAAGTTGAATCGTCTGTTACGTACGTAATCAATCACAAAGAATGAAAATAACATATTCTTTTGGTCCGTTACCCTTTAGCTCGAACTGGCCCCCCCCCCCCTCGAAATTTATACGTCGCGTCGCGCACTGTTCCATGACTCATAAATTACACAATGCAAAACGACGTACGAGCTTCTGTGCGATTACTTATGCACAATCTCTTCCTCTTTCTCTCTCTTTCTCTCTTTCTCTTCAGGCTTTTAAATCATCATGGTCAACGTGCCACGCGTAACATTGCAAAACACCGACTTATATACAAATTAGACTCTACATCTAGATTACGTAACGGCATCAATTACCGTAAGTTTTTAGCGGGTGATAAGTTTTCGGATTTTAAATTAATTGGCCAGACCAATTGCATACAGATCGGACAGTAACAGTGATATAAAGATGGCAGAATCGTCCGTTGAGAATCGCACACGCACGTATTGGCGGACAGCGAATAATTCAGTCAAAGAGCATCGTAAAACCATTAACATCGGTTGTAAAATATCTGCGGCATCATTGCGGAAACGCCGGCGGGCGCCGTGCGTCGTCGTGAAACTCACGCTGACATTAATTACGAGATATTCTCGACGAGGAAGAGTTTCTAAGAATAGCAGAAGATGCTGTTTTTCCTTTAAAAAGTTAAACATAAAAGTAAATTTTTGAGAGAAAAATTAGTATTATTACAAATCTTGAATATATTTTAAACACGAGCACATGAATTGTCTCGATCCCATATAAAAATGACGTGTATTCTCATCGGGCTTTTATTTTGTGAAAATAAATGTATCTAATTATATTATAATTAACATAAAATGATGTATATTTTTTTGTAAAAAATACTGAAGATAATAAGTTATTAATTTTCGTACAAAAGTGAAATAACAAAATTGCGATAAATGTTTTGATAATTAATTACTCCTTAAAGAGATTCAAAAAAGGTTGCTGTAATCAATTTAAAAATAAGATTTAAATAAAAATATATTAATTATTTTATCTATGCATATTACTACATATATCGTTATATGTATAAATGGATAATTATCAATGCAATGTTCATAGATCGACGCGTGAGAAAACGCGGGTATTCTACCGCTATTGTATCAACAAATTATTCAGAATTCTGTTTCTCGTACAAATTGCAAAGAGTTTTTTTTTTAAATAATCTTTTAAATATAATTAAAGTATATTTTACGTAATTTTTAGAATTGAAACTTGGGGATTGAATATTGTAAGATTTAAATTAATAATTTAGAGACTAAGATATCCATAGGAGGGAAAATCGTTACGAAGTCTTCATGTCGTGCATAGTATCAGGTATCTCACAATTATTAAAAGTCTTACCTTGAAAGGGATAACCAGTGAAGTAAGGTGCCATGTTGATAGTGCTGACTGCCATCTAGCTGTTCCTGTTTCCAGGAAGGATCTTCCTCCGTTCCTCTCTCTCAGTCACCAGCAGCACCAACCACACCAAGGATTGTAACTCCGTTCGATTTTGAGTCCTGCTCACAATTCGTTTCACAAATCGAATCCTCACTTTCTCGCGATGATGAGCAGCGTTCAACTGTGCCGACGTGAATACTCGACTTCGCTTCCACTACGAGGGACCGAAACGAAAAGGGGCCCCGCCGCCCTTTCTCTTTTTTTAATTTTTCGCTTTGACACAAAGCAAGACGGACCTGTTGGCTCCGGGGTCTCGACTCGGACTGCCGGTTCCTGCGGTCGTGGTCGTCGAGGGTACGTAAAAGAAACGAAAGGCAGGCACGAAAGGAGGAAAGCCTCCGACGGAAGGCTCCGCCTTCGTCGTGGGGCCCCTTTGAGGAGCGACCAGCCGACGGTCCCAGCCGCGCTCTTTCATGGCTTTTATCGGCGCCGCTGCATTGGTCACCTGCCAGGTGATCTCGCCGCGTTGGAGGTGGTCGCACGTCCAACTCCGCCTTGGAGAACAGACCTTCCTCCACTATACCACCTACACGTCGCATTTGTTCGCGCTCGACTTACCCTCCCGATGACCGGTGATATCGATATCGCGCGAGCTTCCCGCGATTATTCGATTCCTTTAGATTTATCCGAATTCTTTCGCGGATTCAACGCGAGATTCGCCTTCGAAAAAAAATCCAAATTTCAAACTGACGGGCTCGGTATTTTAATTCGCGGAAAGATATATCGTCATCGATCTTTATAATTCATAAAATAAATATAAAGAATATATAAATCTAATTGGCTCTTTGCTTCATGCCATAAGCACAAACGATATGCAAGCACAGTATTTAGT